>JANJYP010138601.1:0-11643 GCA_024605115.1 Rastrelliger brachysoma
TGTAATAAATACTGCAGCCTTTAGGTGCACCTCGGGAGGACTTTAAACTTTTCAATTCTTGCTTTCTCCTATTGCCAGCAATACCAATAAATAATGGCGTGTTGTACTGACCTTAAGCTACTTAAAGTGTACTTCATGCACAGCTCTACAGTATCATAGTAACTGCAGACACAGCAATAAATCACTTAGTTAGAAATAAACAATAATCAAGTCTTTATTAGTTCTTTATTACTACACCACAATAATGTAATCAAAGAAGCACAGATGAAGCTTAGTGAACTAATCACACATCAATCAATCAGTCAATAAACCTGTCAAGCAATCACATTGCCATTCAGCCAATTAATCAATAAACAATACAACACATAACAACATATGGCTTAATAGCAATCTTTGACCTTTAACCCTGAAGTAATTTCCACTCCATTTGACCCAGTACAGGTCAGCTCAATTACATGTCTAAGAAATTTCAGAGTACTACAGTCTGAAATGTCCCTGCTTATGCCAGCTCTTCAGCCTAAGGAGGAAACATTAAAATGTGAGAGAGAACCCAGCCGGCCAAGTTATGACACACGACAACACGCTGCTAACAGCATACCACAACAGAGCAGTTCATGATACTCATTTGAATGGCTGGTGCTACTTTAAATTATGGCAACTGATAGTTGTAATGAGGAGAACGCCCCGCTACATCTGAGTTAAAAGCCAAACACATCTCTCACTGACTGAGGCAGCTGTCTTTGGAGACTCTGCTTGTGAAGTGATCAAAGACACGAAGGAAATCCACTAAATTCCCATCTTCAGGCCTGTGACGGACAGGCTTTTTCTCTATTATAGCAAAGTCACAACACTGCTAAAGACCACAAGAGGTTTCCCCCCATTCAGAGCTGAGTTCATAGCTTCCCTGCTGTTAAATGAAATGAGTAGTTGATAACTAAATACCCACATGCCATCAAGGTAGGTGTTGACTTCTGTCTCTAATGATCATATTTTCGCTTTAAGCCCAAGTTCTCACCTTTGCTGGCCATTTTGGTTACCGTTCCAGTGTTTCCCCTCACACCCTCTGTCCCTCTCTCTGTCCCGCTGTGCTCCCCCTCACCCCTCTGAGCTGTTTTTGGCCACCCCCCTGCTCGCTCAGCAGTCCAAAGCTCTGACAGCCCAAAATAATCTTGTCCGCAGCGCCGCCCACCCCCACTTCAAGACTCAAAGAGGTTCACACATAAAGACATGATTCCCAACAATCTTAAAATACTTCTAATCATTGAAACCTTGTTCCATAAAGCAAAAATCCACCTTGAATAAAAACTCATGATATTCCTGCATGAACTCAGATAAAGTTATACAGCACAGTATAATGTTGTGTTCATGTGTCATCTGACACTTGAAATACGATAACCAGGAGTTAATTTCTGTTATGTCATCAAGTCAACCTTTCTAAAGAGATGAGTGATTAAAATGTGTGCATTAATGAGAGTGAATATCTGAGGATACGATTGCTTTTGCTGCAAAATACAACTTACTTGATTGTACAAATGCCAAAGAAGAGGCCTGTATTACTGACAACAAATCAATAGCCTCTCCATTTCATTTCACTTTGTTATTCATCTACTGAAAAAAATGGAGATGCTCATATTGATGTAGAAGTATGAAACCAGGCTGACAAAGTAGGGGACCACTCTATCTCTTACAGTACTTGGATCTGTAAACTGCTGTTATAATATATTCATGGATAATACTACATATATTAAACATTCAGTTATATTAGCAGATTTTTAGCACAGATAACAATGCTCCAATATCTTACCTTTAAGAATACATTGTTTTTAAAATATTAAATATTGTTCAAAGCTATTCAGAGAGCTTCACAAGTAGCTTAAATTAAATAAAATAAAATTGAAGCACAAAAAAGGGTTTGCACACCTAAATCCATCAGATTTTTCCTTTTATTTAATTCCTAGTGTGCTCAAGTTTGATGGAGAAAGCTAAACAGAAGTAACAATCTGACTGATTTGCTTGTATGTGCCCTTTTTGTATTTGATTGATTGTGATTGTTTTAACTAACTTTATAAACAGAATAGTCTAAAATTAGCAAAATTACATTTAAACCGGAAAGTATTTGATCAAGCAGTAACAAAAAAAGTACAAATATGAGCAAGCATCTTCCACCTGATGGTTTTCTACTGTCTTGGTGCTGAAGACACAATTGCTAAAATAGTGTTGAGGTTTGATATACTGTCCCTAAAACCAGTAATAAAAGCAGCAGAGATATGACGTTCCAATACATGCATGTGTGCTATTTATTCGGGACACCCTAAACTCTGTCATCAACCCGACCACACATTCATCATCAGTCTGAGGGTTTGCTGTCCCCTTAACATCCACCAAAATAAGACTGAGCTCTGCTCTGACCGACAGACCACTTAAAGTGCCGGCAAGCTGAAAAACAGGATGTTATCTCTCACCTTTTCCCATTCTCTGCTTCTCAGCTCTTAAAGAGGCGACGAACTCCCACAAACCTGCATATAAACTCTCTCTCTCTCTCTCNCACACACACACACACACACACACACACACACACACACACACCTCTCTTTCTCCCTATGTGTCAGTGATACACTCTGACATCAGCGGTGATGACTGTGCTCTGCCCAAAAAGTCAACCAATGCCAAGAATGCTTTCCCCACAATTAGCTTATCATTCCTGAAATCCCAAGAGGGGGTTACTATGGCGATACAATGAACAGCCAGGACTTCCAGGGAAATTGATGGTAGTGGTGGTGGCGTGCGTGTGTATGTGGGGGGGGGGGGGGTCTATCTTTGTCTGCTTGCTCTTGTCAGGCCAAAGCGAAATATGATATTTTCTTTATTTATTATCTAAGTATTGATTAACAAGCTGGATGAAAGCATCTGACTCTGCAGCGAGACAAAGACAGGGAGATGGAAGAGGTGGAAGGACGGAAGGAGATCTTAAGCTAAAGATACAGTGAATATTCTACCTGCTATGTGGGTGCATACTGTCGAGTCCTCTGTTAGGTTAAGAGCTGAGAACCAGTGATCGCTGACCAGCTGTTCCTGAGAGTTTAGGCCGATGGCAGACGGTGATGTGGATGAGGGGTCTCTTGGTCTCACAGAAGTGAGCAGCTTGACGGAAATGGTTTCTCTGGTGACGGGAGAGTCTGGCTCAGGGGTTGGCGAGGGTGTCGCTGCTGCTGCTGCTGGGAAACAGAACATGATGTCACTATTACAATGACATCATCACCAAATTTGTCCTGTTGTACATGCTCAACTACGCTTGAACCTGCAGACATAAGATTTCATTTATATTCAGAATGCCCTTCAAAAGTATTCAAAGTGAGGGTATTTCTATTGTATAATGTATAATGTTTTTGCAAGAACATGATAATTAAATGCTGAAAACCCTTTTTCAAAATCATAATTTTTGTTAACTAGATATTGTGGACTCTTTAAGAAGAGCTAGATTAGATCATAACATATGGGAAAACTGATGACATAGTTAATATTGAGGTAAAATAATTAAGTTCTGTCAATCTTATTTTAGAAGACAGCACTTTGACTTAGTCATCGCTTCATTTAATGTCTAAACTCTTAAGTACAGAAGCAGCCTAAGAAAGCAAACACCAATTTTGTTTGTAGCATCCATCTTATTCACATACTGGTGCTTCTATATGTGAACATCACCAAAAACCATACATTATGTGTGTTAGTTAAGGTCCCCTGTCATAGCTTTATACTCGGCTATTTTGAAAAATAGAAAACAGCATAAAAATAATAATAATAATAATAGTACAAGACTAAGAAAACATTTCTGGGTGCTCTTCCTCCTATAGGCCTGGTAGACTTTGGCCACCATTTACTTGTCATCATGATTCATCATGTGTCTGCCTCCACGCCACATCACATTAAGTCCACCTCAGGGAAAGACTTTTAAGATCATCATAAATGGAACTATATAGTCTATTCTCAGTGTATCATGGTTTGACACATGTATTTTTTTAATAAAGTGAAGCTCAGTCCTCCTTAGTACAACATTTAAATCAGAAAATCACCTGTTGGACTACCGGCTGTATTCAAATGATGAAAACGAATGATGAAAACACTTAAACTAGATGGTAAGTAATAAAATAGGGAACAGTCATTTAAGTGAATGACACAGATTTTCATTTCAATAATAAAGTGATGGGTTTAGAAATATTTGACTTGAGCACTAGAATAAAACAACTTCCTCCCACATGCTCCATCTCTCTTCTTTCTCTCACCCTGAATTATCTGTGAGGGGCTCTGTTGCTGTGAAGATGGGGATGGAGAGGGAGGCTGGGCAGTCTGTGTCAGACTGCCTTCCTCTCTTTGGATTCCTGTATCTCTCCCCTGAGTTTCTGGGTCCACGATTTGGGGAGAGGGCTGAATTGTAATAGTCTGAGTTTGTCTGTACAGCTCCCTTCTCGCTGCTGGGCTTGCTGTCCTCGCTGTCCTCGCCTGTGCCCTCTCCTGCACTCTTCTTTCTGATGCTTCCTCTTCTTCTTCTCGACTGAGAAAGGCCTGGGGATCCCAATCTACATCGGGGGAGTCCAACAGTGTTTCCAGGGTGTCTGTACGAATTAGAGAAGTTCGACTTCCTCGAGAGCCGCCCCTGCGTCTGTCACGGTGATGTCGTGAGACTCCCACGGCCTCAGCCTCAGCGATGGCAATGTAGGAGAAAGTCAGCTCAAAGGAGTTTTGACGTGGCGTGCCCCAGATGGACGGGGATGAGGCCAGTCCCTCGTCATCATCTGGGTCTCCATCTCCCACCTCGTCATCATCAGACCACTCCCTGGCTGTTTGCAGCTCATACAACTCAGACTCCTCATTTCCACCTGAATGGAGACAAAAGGGAATGAAAATGGTCAGCTGAATACACCCAGAGATATACGGACAATAGATAACGAGGGGCATAGTCAGAAAAAAGATGCATGCAAAAATTACAGTGAATATAGCTGGACTGCACAGAAACTATTTTTCAACTCTTAGTACTTTATTCAATTAATTCTACTGCAAATGTTGTAAATATTAGCTCACTGTCATGCATGGAATGTGATGCTGCTTTTAATAAACAGATAAGTCAGTTGAAAGCACCCAGTGGTGTTTTTTGATGTCTGGGAGAAAAGATGTGACATCTACAGATGAAACTCTCTTTGATAAACATCTCTTCTACAATTTAGCAGAGATCAAAATGTATGTCTGTGTTCACCTGTGGATGTTCACTGAAAGTATTCTGAGGTGAAAGAGGTGCTGGATTGAAAGGGGATCCATTCTAACATTGTGTTCAAAAGAAAGATACTTCAGAAGGCAGGAAACTCCCGTTTATATCAATACAGTATGTCAAGTTTCTGCTTCATACCGTCAGTGCATGGAGGTGTTGAGTCCGGAGTGGATGCCACAGAGCCATATTCCTCTGGAAGAAAACAAAGTTCTAAATTGTACATACATCTGGTGGTGAATGTGTCTTAAAATACTGCTAAAGACAGAAAACTAAATATATTTTTTGCGACTTTTACATGTTGAAAGCCCATTCATTCAGCAGTCTCACACTTGATTATGCCTCTCAAACATGCGACTTAGATGAACTGATGTAAAGTGACTACAAGTGCTGTAATACCTTGCTATGAGTCATTTTTACTCCCACTGAAACACTGGTAGTTATCAAATAAAATGCAAATTACGATTCACACCACTGAACATAATGCCACGTGTGCAATAACATTTTCATCAAAAGGTATCAAGCCTGGTAATAACTACATAGTGTAGGTCAGTGAATATGACTCATTTCCATGGTGTGCTAAACTGGCAGCAGTAAAGGCCTTTTCTACATTAGACAGCCAGTATGACATTAGCTAATAAATCAACCAAGGCAGAGCAATGAGTGCAGCATATTCTCCTCTGCATACACTATATGTGAACACATGCAAATGATCTTAAACTCCTTTCATTTGACTGTAGAGAATTAAAAGTGGATGTTGAGAAAACAGATATTAAAGCACAAGAGAAAAGAAAGAAAACTACCTGCAAAGCATGTATAATCAACAGCAAATCAATGGCAACAGCAACAACATCACAGCTTCTGCACTGCATCCACCCATTCAACCATGTGTTTATTAAAAGGTAAAAGCAGGAGAGAGGAATGGAGAGTAGGCAGGAAGGGGGGGTGGTAGGGGGGTGAGGTTACCACAGACGATGCTTACAGCAGTTAGCTTGAAAAGATGCTGAGCTGGAATATATGTGACGATGGTATGATGACATAAACAAATGCAGACCTCACACACAGAAAAAGACATGGAACAAAAGCAGACTCACGGCAGTGGGAGAATCCTAAAATCTGGCCCATACTCCATCAAGGCATTGCTGGGCCCATCCAGTCTGGAAGCCCCAGCCCCCCCTCTTTTACTGCTGACACTCACGTCCTGTGGATATACTCTCTCTCTCCTCTTCTTCCTCCTCCCTCTGTTTCTTAGTCGTCTGTTGAGCAGCTTCCTCCCGCTAGCTCCTGCCTCCCGCTCTGTCACTCAGCAGCCCCGCCCTGCCTGGCTCCTCCATCCTCCCTCCTGCACCCTCCTCTGCCTGCCTCCTCTTGCATCGTTATGACTGCAGCAGTAGTAGTGTATGCTACAGCAAAGGGAGAAAAGCGTGTACGCGCGTGTGTGTGAGTGTGTGTGTATCCCCTTGTCTGTCTGAGCCTGTCGTCATCTCCCATTCATAGCTAATCAATGTGTATCTATCCCTCTCTTCCTGATCATGTGATTTCATCTCAGGATCTTATAGGGGCATGCTGGAAGAGAATCAATCATTAATAATGCATCATATGAGCATATACAAGACATACACAGATAAGTGGAAGATACATTTAAAGACATATATATTTTGTGGATATACAGTATCTCAACCACAGCTTTACTATTTTAGATTTCATAAATACATCTATCCATTTATTTTACCCACATTGTAACATAAATACATTTCTTCACAAAGCAAAATCATACAAATGGACCAAAATGAAAGATGAAAAAACTGAATAGAGAATAAATAATGTATAGACTCGCTCAACTAAAAAGCATTTTTCATGATAAGAATTGAATCCTGTGCAATAGTGAAAAGCAGGGGGCAGCTGTAAATGATTCTGATACACACTGATGAGATCATAATTAACAAAGTAAAAGGTTGGAGTATGAAAAGCAGGAAGTGATGTACAATGTGTATGACTTCTTATATTTCTGTGTCACATTACATACACAAAGACAATGCTTGTGCTTTAAATAAGGAATAAAAACAATATTAATATATGCCACTTTTTCTGCAAAAACGTTTTAAAATTTGGCTGTGCAAAGAAAGGCAGGCAAAACGGGCAAAAACCTGAACATTAGCGTACATCAGCTAAACTGGAGGACCAAAACAAAGCATAATGGACTGAATAATGGATCTAAATTTTAGTCTGGTGGCAAAAACATCACTGATGGGGGAAGTTTAATCCTTAGTATGAAACTCTTTGTTACCATTTCCTGTTACAGCTGGGACACTCCTGAAAATGAGATTTTTAATCTTAAAAGCTTTCCTGGTCATCCAAAATCTAAATATAATTCTACTGTCCATATAACCACTGTATTGGTTATCTTATTGATCTGAGCTGCAGTGTTATTTCCAATCATATCTCATTACGTTGGCCTTGCAGTATGAAATTATTATATACCCTGGACCCTGATATTTCAAAACTGCCACAGGTTAGATAGCACATGGGTACATGTGAGTTGCCAACCATAACAACAAAATTCAGCTGTGCAAAGAAGGGCAAACTACAACCTAAACATAATGAATTTAATATTCAAATCTAGTAATCATTGATCCTTTATCTGACTAAGGTTTGTTAAAATCTATGAACTTGACCACAGTTCTGAAATATCAGTAGCCTAACTGTGATGTGTAATGATAAATCCTTGGCGCTGTCCACGGTGCTGAAGTAGCAGGCTGACATGTAATTATGCCTTTTTCTTTCAGTCCCACCCTTTTGTCAATTCCATCTTGGCTCTATAATATTGTCTATACTATAAATTCTGAACTCTACACTATAATGTGACAAAGTTGCAACGAGTTGTTGCCAAAGAGCAAGATGATCATAAAGACCCACTGCTGCCTATGGTATTCCTATTTTATTCCTATGATCATTCAGTAGTGTCTGTGCTGCCGATAATACACCCCAAAACAAGCCTCTGTAACACAGCATTCAGCTGCTATAATGTCAAATATTGAAGTAAAGTTTATACTGTCAAATCTATGATGTGTTTTGAGCATGAGAATTCCATTAAAATGTAAATGTACACATCCAGTAGGTCTACATGAAATAATTACAGTTATAATATCAAGAATTGGGTTAGGCCGATGAGACAATTCTGAATATCTAGGCTTAGGGTTATGGGTTTGCTTTAGGCCAATGGGAGGGTATTTCTAATCATAAACCTCCCATTGGACCATTTATACTAATTTTCGCTATGTACTCATGTCTAATTTTATTATGTTTTGATGATTCTGAAATATCAAGCCTGTTGTCCTTAACAGAGAAAAGTAAAAAGTGTTGAAGTTGAAGGAGATAAGAAAGTGTGAGAAAGCATCCAGTTAGCTACTGCCAGTAGGTAATGGAAAAACTTAGATTCTCCTATGCATTTACTTTGAGAAGGGGTTAGAAAACCAGCTGACCTACCAGGCTAATCTGCTAGCTTTTCTTTCATTTTGGATCTGAACCTTTGAGAAAGGGCATCAGAGCAACAACAAACCAGGCCTGATTTATTGAAAAACTGATGGATTACATATATTATTGTACAAAACCATAAAGACACACAGTGGTCATCTATGGATAACATCTAAAGAGTTAAAGAGCAAAACCAATGCAAGATAATATGTTGTTTGAAAAAAAAAAACAACAACCAAGAGGGTTTATGGGAAATATGGATATAATTTTCGGAAGCAAAACATTATTATCCATGGCACTAATATGTGCTACAACATTCAGCTCAAGAAATATCAAGGATCACAATTAAATTAATTTCTATACCGCTGTCTAAAAGCATTACACCATATTTAAGACAGTCACAGAACAATGCCTGTCCTGTGTGATCCTGTTTTTTGCAAACCACAACTGTAGTCTTAAGTGGATAAATGAAGGTAATGTAAGTAAAATGAACACACTTTAATTGAAATGCTGTCTATGATAAGAAGAGGCTTACATCAGCTGATAACAGGTTTAAGAGCAAAGTATCACACATATAGTCTTTAAAACGATTTAACCAAAGAGTGCATGTAAACCAGGTCAGGGGCTTCAAATAAACAGCAGTTAACAAGATTAAGACGTACAGCTGTTATAAGTGGACAACATGGAGTCACCAAGTCATACACAGTACAGGGCAGGTCTGAGCAGGTGTGTCAACATAGCACCTCAACAAAACTAAAAATAACAGCACTGTAATTTTTGATTATATTTGATTCTGTATACCATTTTATTTGTTTTTAATTTTCATTTTTATCTTCAGACATGAAATCCTGATGCATATTGTGCACTACTGACTGTGGGATCCCTATGTGTAGTGTAAAAATGTCCAGCTCATAATCCATGCATGTTTGCAGACAAAGGTCATCTAGTCTGTCTTGAAGACCAGGTGATTATCCAGCAGCATTACACAGACTGAGAAAGGGAAAGAGGGACAAGAAGAGGGTGGGGCAGAGCAGAGGGATAAATCCACAGAAATAGACTGGCCAATAGGAGCTTAAGACTGATGCAGTAGGGTTGAAGAAGAGAAGGAGGGAGACACAGAAACAGAGAGACAGAGAGGAAGACATTGCATACTCTTCAAAAGGATATCAATCAAAAGGATAGGGGGAATTCTTGGACACTCAGAGGATAAACATGCAAAAATGCTTCTGGTCATTATTAACAGAAAGCAAACTCAGTTTTTCATTTAACAGAATTATTTTTAATTAATAAAGTTACTTTTTGTTTACCTGGGTGGGGTGACACTGCTTAACTGTTGCCCTGGACCTGCTGCGGAAAACACAGGGCCGGAGGCGGGGCACCAGGAGGAGACGAGCTGCTGCTAGGTCCAGCAGGAAGCTTGAGCGCAGACTCCGTGGGGCAATGAGGACGGCCAGGCGTGCAAGTAATGTGGAGGTACCCTCCTTCCTCCGTCAGCTGGTTAAAGAGACTGAGAAGATGGTCACCTTCTTCTTCAAAGGGGGGCCCAGGGAAAGAGCGCCTGAGGAGGAGGAAAGTTCGGAGGAGGATGACTTGATGCCAAGTCCGTATCTGGAGCATCCCATATTGGAGAAGCATGTATCAGAGGGGGGTTCTCAGTTAGGGATAAACTATGCTGTTGCAAGCATGCAGGGATGGAGGACTCAGATGGAGGACGCCCACACCTGCATGCCTCGGCTGAGCGGAGAGCTGTCAGACTGGGGATACTTTGCTGTGTTTGACGGACATGCAGGCACCACAGTGGCACAGTACTGCTCCAGAAATCTGCTGGATCGCATGCTGGCTACAGGTAAAGAAAAATTAGTGATTAATGAGATGAATCTGATGACTAAAGATGGTAAATGCAGCAGGGAGCACACTTTTTGTTGTTTGTTTAAGAAGGATGCAGTTTAAAATTTTGATTACATTTTGGTCTTGTTCTTATTATTGCCCATATGCATTTACATGTTATATATTCTAACAAAGTCATCGTCTAAACTGAAAACATATTCCAACAGTAATTCCTTAGATAGGCCACATGCTCTGTATGAATATGAATATGTAAAGACAACTAATTATTTCACTTAAGAATGTATTATATAGCACTATTTCCATTGATCAAATTTAAAGAATTGATGAATGTATAAACTAGATTTAATACAAAACATTCAAAGTTAAAATAAATACATACAATATGATATGTGCCATATTTCAAAGTTGCAGTTCTGAATATTATAACATTTTTCTTTGAAAGAGTGAACAAATAAAGTTCAAACGAGGTTGGTTGAAATTTGGGGAATCAAAACAAGACGCAGCTGTTGACATTTATGAGTTTTATAACTGACATTTAGAGCTGTGAACTGATTGGTTAGCCGCGCAAGAGGAAGATTAACAATCATAATTACATGAAGGGCTCTAATCCTTAGTCTGAAACTCTTTGTTATACTGTTGCCTGTTATAGCTGGGACACTCCTGAAAATGAGATCTTTAATCTTAAAAGCTTTCCTGGTCACATAATTTAATGTGCACATAACCACTGTATTGGTCATCTTATNTCTGAAAATGAGATCTTTAATCTTAAAAGCTTTCCTGGTCTTCCAAAATCTAATCATAATTTAATGTGCACATAACCACTGTATTGGTCATCTTATTGATCTGAGCCACAGTGTTATATCCAACCAGGTCTAATTACACTGGCTTTGCAGGAAACTATTAAATGTTGGAGCCTGGTATTTCACAAGTCAAATAAAAATAACTGCCACAGGTGCACAGGTACATGTGGGTGGTCCTTTAAACAAACAGCAAACTTAATGTTGAAGATGCATAATATGATCTGTATCTGTGTCTTAAAATTTCCTCTCATTTCTCATAGGTGGGAT
>JANJYP010138714.1:0-10016 GCA_024605115.1 Rastrelliger brachysoma
CTGTCATATTTAAGTACCAAGGGGTTTGAAAACTTGAGCATTGTGCCATAAGTATGTCATACTAAGGTTTATTAGTCAGCTGTCAAGAGCATAGTGAGTGCTACAGGACCATCCCTCCGTTGTAGACAGTACCTTATCACTCGACTTGATTTGCTTGATCATAGATATGACCATTACATAATTCTCAGGGATGATTGGCTGGTGGGAACCAATTTCTCAAATGTAAAAACCTGAACACTGCAGCGAGCCAATTTAATACCTTTTTCTTTTGTAAATGTAGGTAATCACATGGAGCTAATTCATGTCATTTATATTGAATAATAGCCTACACATTTCCTCACACTCCAGCTGTCACAACATGTCTCTTGACAGCTTTACAACACTGTAAAATATTCTCTGGAACCTGTCTAGAAACGTTAAATCAACCCATGGTGAACTTCCAGCTTATACTCACATGTTGATGATCCGTCCAAAGTTAATAGATCCTGAGGGTAGTTGCCCGGATGGTGGACAAGAGGCCGGGGCTGCTGTGGGTGATAATCAGGTTGGTCCATTCTGGCTGGTGGGAAATAACCTCCACAGTTAGTCCAGTCTGATCTTCATTGTTAAGCTAGATGTTAAGATATCAGGAGACCAGATAGACACCGCAGGAGAACCAGAGAAAGGCCAACAGGCAGCCCCAACAGCCCCAGTGGACTGATGGTTGTTTAAGGCCGACAAGTGGACTTCGATCAGTAGTCAGTGTCATAAAACCTCTCCTGACTGGCACTCCTATCTACTCAGTCAGACAGTCAGTCAGTCAGTCAGCAACCCCCTGATGGTAGACAGTTAGAAAGCCACCTGCTGGAATGTTACTGTACTGAAATCGCTGCAGTATTATTGAGCCATCCTGGAGCTCAACCGATAAGATAAGAGTCTACTAAAGAGTGGCATAAAACTGAAGCCGTTCAGATTTCATTATTAGTTTCATCATTATTTCTTCAATTTATGCAGTAGAAGAAGAATTACAGATATACCAGTACAACAAGGTAGAAATATTTAATAACGAGTAATGGTCCTTCATTAAAAAAATTTACTTTATGTAAAGGCACAGTTTTGTAAGCAAAACAATGTGTTATTATATACTGTATTATTAGCTTGCTAATATTTATGCATCAGTTGGTAAGTGCATTTTCTTGTTGCAGCTCATAGTTATTGTTTGGCCCCCACAAAACCGATGGTGATGTGTTTAAGGTTCTTTTATTGGCTTTTAAATGTTTTAAGGGCTTTGGGCCATCTTATTTATCTGACCTGCTTTTACTATATCAATCCTCGTGGACTCTGAGGTCCTCTGGCACCAGCCTTTTAACAATTTTACAAGTAAAAACCAAAACCCACGGTGAGGCTGCTATCAGCCATGACAGTCCTCATCTGTGGAACAGCCTGCCAGAGAACCTCAGGGTCCCAGAGATTGTTGATATATTTTTTTTTTTTTCTAAGATTTTTTTTGGCACAGACGCCTCCACTGCAAAGTTGGTAGACAGGAAATGGGAGAGAGAGAGGGGGTAGACACGCGAACAAAGGACACCCCGGCCGGGACTCGAACCGGGGGTCCTCCGCCCGAGAGCACTGCTCCACACATGGCACACGCCCCAACCACTGCGCCACTGAACGAGCCGATTGTTGATATACCTTTGTAGTTTGGTGTTTAACTGATTTTATTCATTTTATATCTACTTTAACTACTTATTTACCTTTAGATATTTAACACATTTATTACTATTTTTAATCCTCATATTTTTAATGATTATCATCTATTTTATTGTAAGCCTTGTGCATTTTTATTACATTTAAATTTAAATTAGGGGTCTGGGAGGGATGGGTTTTTCACTTTTATCTGTTTTTATGCTCTGTTAAGCACTTTGTGTTACAGTTTTGTATGAACAGTGCTCTATAAATAAAGTTGATTTGATTTAATTCAACATGAAAGAAAAGCAAACACATAGAAATGTGTAAAAAGATTCTTTTATATAAACTTTGCTTTTTTGTGAAATATTGGATAACCTCTGTGGGCCTTGAGTAGTTATTTAAATCATATGAGATGTTTAGAGAGGAAATAACCCTTTTGGTAAAATCTTAATCTGTAAAGTATAACTGTAGCTGCCAAATGTAGTGACAAAAAATGTTCCTGCAAAATGCAGTGTATGTAAAAGTCTAACAAAGCAGCAAATGGAAACATTAAAATTAAGTTCAATGATTTAAATTCTGTACTTAATAATAATAATAATTCTTGAGTAAATGTACTTAATTACTTTCCACCAAATCATTTAATTATTGTCCATTTAGGTACTCATCAGTAGTTCATTTTTAAGTTAAATACATTTTATTCACCTTAATAACGCATGCAAGGAAAGTAAAGTAAAATCAGATGTTTCTCTTTATTCATTGTGATGCAGAAGTAGCAAAGTAACAGATTGTGATTTATACTGGCTCACATTGCCAGCTGTGCTCGACAAGGTGCCATTCAGCGGTCTGAATGGCAAAGGCTGCTTTGATGAAGCTCATGGTGACGTCAAAGTGATAGGGCAGTTCAAGGGTGGATGGTTATGACACCTGAACATTAGCTCATAAATGGATTATGAAATTCAACTATAAAACAGCCTCTATTATCTTCACCAGTTTTATATTTCCCATTTGACACTGTTTTAGTTCTCTCTTGAATTTAGAAGATGAAGCTTCATGAAGTGGAAAATATTCAACAAATCCAAATGTAAGTCACTGGAAAGCTCTTAATTCAGGGACAAACTTGTTTACAGTAGTTGTGTAGTCCTACATGTAATGGTCATGCTGACCTTTGTACTGCCATCTAGTGGTGTTACAGAGTGAAACCAAGATCAGATTGGATTACTCTTTGCATGCCAGTTTTGATACTGAACCAGCTGCTTTAGACACATTTTTAAGGCAGGTCCAAGAGGTTTTTGATTGGTTATGAACAACAAAGAAATGATTGCAAATGAGAAACTTTATTGAATATAACAGAAAAAGGAATTAAACCATTGTTTTCCGTTCAAGTAGTAAATTCTTATACATTTTTTAAAATTGGTGCTTTCACTAGCTAGATATTGAAATGCCACATTATGACTTGAAGCAATGTCCAGCAACATCATACACAGCTCACCATATCTACTTTCAGCTATAAGATGTCATTCCATAGGGGTCACAGGATTCAGGACTCAATTTCCTCGCTGCTGGGACAGACTGGGTCATCCGTAGCGACAAACCAGACCTCATTATGCCTGTTGAAAATCGTCATTGGACTGCAAAAAAACACATTCAAAAACAGAGTTTAAAATTATCATAAAATGTTAAAGTTTTTTAAGGGGTACAATCTGATCATAGCTGAGAAAAACACCTGTTATATCCAGCAGCATAGTGGAAGCCTTTTTTGTATTCTGCATTAACTGAGTCGAGAGCAGAGGAAAGACTCCTTGCATTGCTTTTGTCAGACATTGATGTCATCCATCCCCCGTAGTTCCGCACATACACCTTCATGTCTGGCATCTGCTGGATGTACACCTGTAAATCAGCAAATTTTCATTATCCTCCAGAGGTAGACTTGAATGAAGAATCAAACATGAAGCTTTTTTTTTTTGACAGAAAAGCTTGCCTTATTATCAGTAGGTTTGGGGGGATTCATCTGATGTTCAGCTGGCAGCAGGAAACTCATTGTGTAGACACCCATTTCCCAGAATTTCTTGTCAACCATTTTCACAAGAACAGGAGATGTCATGTCAATCTTTTTTTCTGGTGGTAAACAAAAATGATATTTTTTGGTTTAGAAATGAAATTTTCTTGCTCAGAAAAAAAACGTTGAAAGCACACAACATTTAACCCGTATAAAAGGGATAAGAGAAAAGATGAGTATACTACTGTTCTGGCTTGAATATCTAATAGAATATTTAACACACACACCATTCTCATTGGCACCGGTGATATATTGAAACAGTCTTCTGAAGGCTCTCATTGATGCCATCTCCATGAAGAAGGATGTCTCGTCAGTTGAAACCCATTTCACAGAGTCGTAGTGACGGACCTGAACAGAGTAAGATTTTTGAAAAAAATGTCTTGGTCATGAAATATGACAAGGCTTCTCTTTTGTTCGGACACACTGACCTCATAGTCTCCACTCTCACAAACGGGATCAAACAGCAGACACTGTTGTGTCTCGGTGCAGAACTCCAGGTTAGAGGAGTTTCTGTGAGAAGAGAGAAGAGGCAATCAAAAAAGGGCATAGACATATAAATTAAGAGGTACATAAACTATACTGTGTCAACATTTTAAATTATTGATATATACATAAATGTGCTTCATAAAATGGCCAGTGTTCAGGTTTCTTACCCAACTCTGGCCTCAGCTGTTACCAACAGCAGAAAGACAACAAGTCCTGAAATAAGGATCCTGAAAAACAGGTTATGCTTTCACTCAGCATGTGGTTTTCATAAAACATATAGGCACTAAAAATGATCAAGATTTCAATTCAGTGTATCGCATTTAAAATCTTACATAAGATATTACATGAAAAATATACTTACATCCTGACAGAGTGTTGGTTTCTGTGCTCTTGAAATGTGGATCTGTAGAGTCTGGTGCAAAGCAGCTATTTATCCCAACTTTAGTTATGAAAGAAAAGCTGGCCACTCCCTAAACCCTAACACGAACCAGACAATGCACTGTCATGGCCAATAAGAACCTAAAGCAAGAGCAAAGGAAACTGGGCAGTTATGTAAAAACAAACAGACACTGCATGTGTCCATTCTCATGCTTTGCAACTTAAGCAACCACAACCTGCTGTTAAAATCTCTGTAATGTGGATGACCTTAAGGAGATGAAAAAATATCTGCTTTTGGACTTCTTTGTGCTGGAAAGCTGACTTTATGTTGGGCATACTTAAGCTTAACACAATTCGCTGCAACAAATATTACCTGCATGAACTAATGTTCAATATTACATGCTGCTATAAACTATCTGCATTTTATGTGGATAATTGGGTGCACCCTGACTGTCAGAAGACATACAGGTAGTCCTCTCCTACAGGCTGTAATATACTGCAGGTTTCGTATTTATACAAATCACTATGGGAAAAAATGTAGGAAATGAATTATTTTTATTGACCAAAAAAGAAAAAAAGGCCTCTGGCATCTTTCTGGGATTTTCCTAAATACTAGGAGTGCATGCTATTTTTGCTACTTTGCAAGTATTTTGCTACTTTGTGCCAATTTTGCTCTGGAGAATTGTTCATTTTGAATCATGGTCATCCTTAAAGTGAAATCCTTCAACCTTAAGCAAAATGCATAAATAAACATTCTGATGTTGATGATTATATCAGATGTAGCTCATTGTTACAATGACCTGTCATACCAAGAGACATGTACATGTAATACCTCTCTCTTCACTTGATTTTCTGCATTCTGTTCTTGGCCTTATTCCTTTCTTCAACCCCTTATGCTAATAATTACAAGAAATGAACAACAGATTAGGATTCATACTTTTTATGTTAGATAATAAATTAGCAGCGTAGTCAGTTTGTGTTGTTACAAAACATCACGTGCAGTGGTAACTCTAAACCTTGTTCCCAGGCAATATTATTTACCACCACATTGTACTGAATGTCCTAAATGACTACCCTGGCTTGGTCAAACCGAGATATACAAGAAGCTCAGACAGAAATGATGGTATTAGCACGTTAACATGTATGTCACTAGAGAATTATTTACATTGTACCTTTTGTTAGGGCAGTCCACATGATACCTTTTTTGTAACTGCAGAACATCAAATCCCTGGAGTTTCTTCTCATTCTAGTCACATTTGTGTTGCTTGCATTCAGCATTAGAACAAAAATGTTCACACCCACAAGTACAATAGACAGACGAGCTTTAATGCACAATTAAAATGAATCACATATGATGGAATTTGCTAGAATTTATTATACTAACCAGAGGTGGATGTGACAGTTTAAATTATGACTTAAATCATATTTGATTTAAATAATTGCCATAACTAAAACAATTTAAATAAGATATTAAAAAAGTAACACTCTTACCTATAAAATTACAAAACATCAAGATGCTAATTTGTCTTCAGTCTCCTAAGACATTTTGGTAAACGTTTCTGTTTATAAATGAAAAACAATATGCTATTTCTTTAGTGAAGATAAATAAACGAATTAATTACTTTTGACCTTGAGGATTGTTGTAAGTGGCATGAATGAATATAATACATCCTGCCTTCTAATAATAATCATTTATGTTGCAATAGAGCAGCTCTGGGTTAGATTTTTAAGATAAATTGTTTTGGGTGATTTTTAATTTTCAGCTTTTAATCAAAGCACAAAGCATAATTAGACCAAAGTTAGATTAAAAGTTGTAATATATGTAACAGAAGGAAAGCTCAATTTCTATAAAACTTTCTGCCCATTCTTATATTCTAATATACAGTATATCCTTCTAATCTTTCAGGCATTGTGCTTGAAATTCTACTATGCCATCAGCACATAATTCGGCACCTTGATTATAATGTTGTTTTAACCACTGCACATAATGTCACAATGGAATGATGCTATCACACCCTATGTCTTCAAGCACCGTAAAGGCTTTTATTATCACTCTTTGTAAATAACTACTTAGTAATGTAATCGTAGTGGAGCAGCAGCTTTTAGTCTTTTGTCCAGAACAAAGGAAACACTCCCTTAGGTCATCTAGTTCTCACGCATTCTTAAGTGTTAAAACATTTTTTTCAACTCAATAATAATTTCTGTACACAAACACAATATACAAAAAAATATATATTTAATAATTATATTACCAAATTGTAATTCTTGGTCCATAAGAACCTCCACAAAGCAATGGGTTACATCATGGTGGCAAAATTTTATTTCAATCTATTCAGCTGCTTGTATTTAGGATTATGCGTGTTTACTGCCCCACAGTGGTCACAAAGAGGAACTGCAACCAAAAGGACTTTTTTTTTTTTTTTTTTTTGGTGCAGACATGACCAAAGAGTAGTCATGTATTTTTACAGACAAACATTTATATGTTTTTGTTGTTGCTCTGCAAATGATAAATTGGTATCTTTGTTATTGTAAATATTTTAATGTTCTTTCTTTATCAGTTGTTTAGTTTAATAGTGTTAGCACCGATGTTAATGATATATGTATTACTTTTCATAATGATTTTAATGCAATTCAATAAACAACCATACAATAAATGACACACTTTGTGAATGTTTTTGACACTTTTACTCACTGGACAGGGTATTAGAAATACAAAAATATGTTTTTTTTATTGTTGTATTTTTTCCCATAATGTGTTTGCAGGTATTGCTCTTATAATTAACAACAGTAATATCTGTAATTATCATAATTATCACATTACACTCTCTATCTGCAAATAAATAAATAAATTCAACATTACAATTTATTTTATCATTTACTGGTAGAATACATTACATTACACAGAACATTACATTACATAGAAGCAAAATCCCAAACTAATAATTATAGAGAAAAAAGTAACTCATGCTGTATTCATTGAGCTGTTTATGATGTCCTGTGCTAACTCTTGTAAAAAAAAAAAACAACCCAAAAACAAACAAAAAAGCTCAAAACTCTTGTATATGAAATAATAGTATTAAATTATATCAATTTCATCTGCTAAATGCACAACTTTTGTTACATGAATATTTTACTCTGACCTAATTGAAACACAACATAGAAAAGTAGCCTTTGTTTGTCAAAACGTTGTTCACAGATAACATATACTGTATATTAACCCACATAGTAATGTAAGTTCTTGAGAGGATGAACTCTCTTATGAACAGACATGTGAGACATTTTTCTATTTAGGAGGAATAATGCTGTGAAAATTGTTGACAACATCAATCACAGCTAGTACTGATGAAAATGTATTGTATTTGTTTATTTTTACAGCTAGGTTCTCACAGACACCAGCAGAAGAAATGCATTGCTTTCTGTAGTTATCTCCTCAAAATGTCAAAATGTTATTGTGTTGATTTAACCATTGATGAGTTCAAAAAATATAATCATGAAACAACGTGTTTTAGAGATATCTTTGTTTCTATGTGTTAAATGAACTAAGCGCCATGTCCACTTACTGAGCTAACTCTCGTGTTGCTACAGAGAGCATTATTTGGTATGTGAAAAACTCAAAAAGCAGATGTATATTGTGAAGAGGTTTTTGTCACAGAGTAAATCACTGTGATACAGTCTCCTAGCAGAGTTATCCCATGTTTGACAGTAGTAAAGTCTCCTGCCTCTGCTCGTTTGACAATGAGCTGATGATCTATGATTTAGATTTGAACCGTCTGAAGGATGAGGATGGTAAAACCTCAGAACATACTGAGGAACCTGTTTATATCATGAGACATAATAACCATCATCTCTCTGAATGTTGCATTCAAGAAGAACTTCTTGTCATAAAGAAACTGTGTGGATGGCGGGTGTCTGGGTCACAATGATCACTGCATCAATATCTGTTACAGAAAAGGTACACGTTAAAAGGATTATGGCTGAAAGGAGGATATGACAGAAATCAGAAGAATATCTCACATGTTAGAGCAGTGATGAGAGTGCAGAGCAGAGCTACAGTGTGAGGAGAAGAGAGACTGAAGCTTAAATACACTAAGGGGAGGAGAAGTGGAAGAGGAGGAGTTTTAATACTCATACACTCATTCATAAATCAACAACATCATGTGTTAAGTGTCGCACTAAATAATTTCCTATGAAGCACAATCCATTTTACAATTACTGTTGTTCATAAAAATGTATTGTCCTGTATCTTACAGCCTGTTTTTGTTTTTTGTATGATTTTTATTGTTTCACGGGGGATATCAGATTACTTTTTTCTTACCTTTCTTTGGCAAACCTATATTCAGCAGAGGTTACAAAGTGCTTCACATAATATCATACACAAAAACACAATAAAGCACAAGATAATACTGACAGGAGGAAGAGCTTTACTTCAATCTGCACGGTTTGTGACATGTTGGTGGCTTATCATCTGTGGTGGAGAATGCTTAATCTGTGTTCACTATTGTCAGTGATGAAGTAAATTGTTATATATGAAATACACTGTTATATATCCTTCAATTTAAGAGGATTTTTTTTAAATTTTCGCTTTATAATGGATGACATTCTTTCATGACAGTTTAACAACATTAAAACACTTTACTCATTGCAGAGATTTTTTTTGAATCTTCTAATTTACAAGATTGTCAGAACTCAGCAAAAAATATTTATTCTAGGACCTAATTTACACAGATTAAAGTCAAACTCTTCATTTATTTATTTGACTTAATTTTTCTAACATGTTAACAGAAGTCTAAAACCAGTTAGTTACTATCCCTTGTTTTTTTTAAATTGCAAATGCAAAGCCAAATTTTCATTAAATAATAGATATTCAAGTAAGAATAAAGTAAATAATGTCTGTCATTGTGTGTTTTCAATAAACTGTCATTATGAGTGAGATGAACATTAGAGGAGAGTTAGAAGTTAGTTTAAAAACTAGCATAAAAATATTGTAATAAATAATCATTATTTAAAATCAGATTTTTATGTGAATACATTTTCAATTGCAATGCTTTTATTCAACCAAACAAGTCTTAACAACTGGAACAAATGCAAAACTGGAACAACACCTCGACCTGTCACATATAGCTATTACAAGCATGCAAATACATCTTTCATATACCTGGTCATGAGCAAATAGCAAAGAGACAGGTCTACCTATTATATGTTCAATCTGTTCCTTTGACGTGTTGATTTTTTTTCATTTTCATCATCATCATCATTATTATTATTATTATTATTATTATTATTATTATTATTATTATTATTATTATTATTATCATCATCATAGTTAAAGCCTGACAACATAGTCTATTTTCCCGACCCCTCTATTCAGCTTCAGATGTTTCCATTGGCATCCTCCCAGTGGAAACATTGCTGTAGTCAAAGTGACCTA
>JANJYP010138753.1:0-16873 GCA_024605115.1 Rastrelliger brachysoma
ATTAAATGAAAGGAATATTATCTATTAAAGTTTTTTTTAACTTAATAAAAGTTTAACCTCGTCTTTGATTTGAAGTAAACTTAAGGTATACAATAGCATGGCTTTGCGTGTCCTTGGAGATGGTGGAGAGGTTTGCCTTCAGAGACCTTGTGCTGCAAGTTGAATGATAATGACTAGTGCATTAGCAGTCGCCTGGTTGTTTAGTAGGCTGAGGCTAATGAGGAAATCAATGGGCCACATTCAACACATCTTTAGCTACACACACACACACACACACACACACACACACACACACACACACACACACACACACACACACACACACACACACACACACAGACACAACAAAAAGATAAAGAGCTTTTCCAACAGTGCATGTCATTCATCCTGTGAACTGATAACATCTTCCTTGCAGTCACCTAGCAAACAAATGACAACGAATAACACAAGTCTGAATGCCTCGAATGAGTCAAACTTGAACAATGTCAACAAGGAGGATAAATTGACCAGTTAACTGTTTGTCCCTCACAGACTGGCGTTCGATAGTAGCTTGTAGCTGCCTGTGGGCTTCAATTAAATCCAACTTTTAACCCGCTATTTAGTCGATGAGCTTTAGACCTGCTACTTTTACTGCTTCACACAAGTTTCTCTCATTCTGCCCCACATATCAGCATACTGAAGAATTTAATTTGGTCTAATGTTACAGCTCAGTCTTTTAAAATGACATATTTTCTGGAGGTCATTTTGAATGTGTCAGAATGATTATGAAGTTCAATATTCATTCTTCATTTTACAGTTTTCATCACTTTGACTTAAAACGTTTTGAATGCAAGAATATTTCCAACAGTTTCAAGAAATAGATCGACATCAGGGGAAATTTGTAAATTAGCTTTCCATTCGAGAGTTAAGAGGAAAAAGGCCTGTGCATCAAATATGAAACAGCAAGGAGAAGGTTAGCATTGAGACTAGAAGCAGCACTCTGTCCATATGGTGCATAAAATCTGTCTATATGCTCACTAATATCTGATCTTGGGTCCACTAACGTTTGACTTAAGTTTGAGTGAGATTTAGTGAGTGAGTGAGTGAGTGAGTGAGTGAGTGAGTGAGTGAGTGAGTGAGTGAGTGAGTGAGTGAGTGAGTGAGTGAGTNTAAGTAAAATCTCGTAAACACCGTCAAATGAGCTTCATTTTTTGTAAATTCATCCACCCAACTTTTCTCAGGCCTGCATACAATTAAATAAACAACCACTGTGTACCTGTTAAGTTAACATGACTGAAATCTGTGAGGTCAGTGATTGAAATCTGTGAGCCTCTTCTTTTAATCCTTATTTGAAAGCTAGCTTGGAATATTTACCCTTTATTTGTGAATTTTTGGTTTCCTGTTTATGGCCTTGAAGAAATCTGGTCCGTGTAGACCAGGTAACTGAATACAGCCAGAGACACTTGGTTCTTATTGCACATGAAACATGTATCCTTCTTATTCTATTCTTGCTTGTGTGACCAGTTTTCTTCCTGGTTTACCTGCTCCAGGAGAGTGGGCTACCAGGAGTGAAGCCCCCTGTTTCACATCCACTTTGTCAGTTGTCTATCACTGCCAAGTGGACCACATGTCTACTTGAGATAGATGCTTCTCATTCTCAGTTACTGAATTTAACAATTTCTCAGGAGGTCACTGTTTATTGACCTCAGCAGTTTGCAGTATCTGCACAAATCACTCTGTTAATGCATGGCTTTGAGTTGTATGTGTTTGTAACTTGGACATGAATAGACTCCTGAGCTCACAGACCTGACTGCTTGATGTGAAAGGCATGAACAATAGGCATTGTAGTTTTCAGAAACCTGCGCAAATGAAAATTCATCCTCATTATTCATGACATCAAACGGGGCTGGGGCCCGAAGCGGGCTCATTTGCAGCTGAATGTAGGAGGCTGTGAAGACACTGGCCTGTTTAGCATGTGTTTGTGTTACAGAGGTGGTGGAGGGATGGAGGAGGAGAGGGTACCAGTGGGCCACAGCTGGTGTGCCATAGTCTCGACCTTCTACCTGCTGCTATCACAACTGACAGGCTAGGGCCCGATGAGGGACCAATAGTCTCTGTCTGACTGTCAGTGCTGCAACCTCTACCTATCCAGTAACCTTGTCTGCTTGTTTGTTTACGGTTTGTTGTTGTCTCTCCTGTCAGCATGCCCACTCACCTGTCTGCCCGTCTTAGTATAAAGGACGCCTATACATTCCAGTACAATGTGCACAGTTATGATGCAATCTTTAAACTTTTCCTTGAAAACTAAACCATTCTCTCTAAGCTATAGGATTTGATGTAACAAAGAAAATAACATAGGAAGTGAAGGTAAGTGTGTATTAAAATGCAAAGCTGTTCATCTTTGTACCATATTTGAACTTGTGTCCTCTCTCTTACCTCCCTCTATAACTATTTGCAGTTGTATACGTGCATGCCAACATGTATCATAGTTTCAATGACCATGTTCCTTTATGCTTTTTTTCCTGCATATGTATTTCATCCCCTTTCTGCAGCTCTGTGAAACCAGCTGTGTGTTTACTCTACCTGGTTTACCTGCTCCAAGAGAGCATCCAGCAGCAGCACTGTCACTTCAAATCCACTTTATAAGGCTCATGCCATCGGCAGGAGGACCACATCTACCTCATGATATGCTTGTGTGTATGTGTTTATGCGCATGTTGTGTGTGTGATGTAATTTGTTCCATCTCTTTCAAGCTCTGTCTGACCAGCTGTGCTTATTGATTCTACCTGTGTTCATTTCCTGGTCTACCTGCAGCTGAGCTGTCACTACACATTGGCTCTGTCAGACCTGAAACAGGCTGAGAAATTGAGACAAGCACTCACTGCCTATCTGTCAAAAGCATGTTTTTGTTTTACCAACCACGCTTAATCACATACAAGGTCAGCCATGTAGCAAATTTTGTACTGCAATGCAAAAAAGATCCTGTATGGTTTGGTTCACTTCTGGTGGTACTTTGGTTTTATTTCTCTTAAGTTTCTGCTTGCATTCAAATACTATTGGGATAAAAGGAGTTGAATTTGTGTTTGGTCATAAAAAAGACTGATTTTACCTGATGATGGAGTGAGATCATAATTTAGAGGTTCATCAAAGTGACAAAGCATGTGAATGTGTATAACATTGCAATTCACCCACTGACACTAATGACATTTCACTATAAATTATAAATATGGTGAAAATCAGGGTTAACCAAAGTCATTAAGGATTCATTGTCCATGGAATCTCTGAAGAAAATATTGTGCAAATGCATCAGGTAGATCATCATATTTCACTTTTTCTTTTTTCTTTCAAGTCTGACCCCATTTCATTAAAAGACAAAAATATCACCCTATAGCTCATGATTTAAAAAAAACAGCAGCAAGTCATTTGGATTCATCTTCTGCACAATGTAAATGTATATGCGGTGTGACTTTACTGAATACTAAATATGTGACCTCAGGTTTAACAAACTCTTCATGCTTCTTTGGATATTAGTGGACTCTGAACAGGTTGTCTAGTAAGAACAGGAACGATGTATGATAGATAAGTCAAATAATTCAGTTTGTGACACTCATACACTCACTGACATGCCACTCTTTTATTGGTGGTAATTTAAGAAACTCCCTGAAATAACAGTCTAAGAACTGCATATCACACAAAATACAAGAAACTCTTCTCTGACTTTCCTCATCCTACCCCCTTCACCTTACTAAGGCACTGGGTTAAGAGGCAGCTGAACGATGGCCTTTGATTAGTGCATGGCATCCTGACACTGTGTGCACACAAGGCCACAGATTATGTGTGTAAATTGTGAGTGGGCTGAAACTGGTGAAGAGTGGATGACCTTTTGAACAGTGAATGTACATGTAAATCAGTCTGGACAAAAGAGGAGGACCAACCGATTAACAGACTGACATTGCAGTCCCCAGAGCTACAGTGCCAACGTGCTTTTAAAAAAAAAAACACACATAATACATTGGCATTTCAAGGTTAAAACGTGGCAGTTTTTTGTTACAGTAAATGCTGTAACTAGATTTCACCTTTACTCTGATAGTAGATATCTGGCTACTTACTGCAACAAAAACCATCCTCTTTAAATATTTCTTACGTATTGCATGAGAGTCTTCTACATGATGAGCCACATTCTCAGGCCAGGTCTAAGTCTTTATTGGTATATGACACAGTTGAATTCTCCTTCAAGTACAGAAATACATAAATGTCTATTACTTTGACAGTATGTGACCGTGTGTAATACAATGACTCTTCTGCTGCCCAAGAAATGAGATGTCTTAACAAAACCTGTACAGGCTATTCTGTTAACTGGCATTGCAAAGAATCACTATCGGACTTTACTGCCTAGAAGTGTATTCAAAAAACATTTTGAATACACTTCTATCTGCCTAAAGACACACTGAGAAGCTTTAAGCTGTGATGTTTGCAGCTGACATACCAACTTGATTTTTAATGTTCTTTGGCATTAACATATCCTTTTCATCACATCAGAAGCTTCTGAAAGGCTAAATAATTTCACATGACTATAGTCTTTGGGTTGGAGTTCATACACAAAAGAAAATTTCCATTTTTCCATTTGTCATTCATCTTCAGTACATCTAATAATTGATCTCTCCCTGAAAGACTAATTAAGAATCTAACATATGCAGTCACGCTGATTCTTCCATATCAAATCATTTGTGTTCTGTCTAGTTTCCATGTTTTGAAGTGTATTTGTTGAATATCATCTCCACATTCTCAACTCAAGACATTCTTCGATCAAACATTCACATCACCTTTTCAGCTGCACGGGGCCCACAGAGGTTACAATACATGTAATACTTTCCTGTTAATTTCAAAAAGAATAATAGAGTGAATAAATGGCACCACACAGCTGACCTACAGCTATTCCTCTCTAACCATTCTTAATACAATATATCTAGTCCAACATTGAAGTTTTTTCTCTTACGATTATTTTTTGTGTCCTTGCTGTAATCACACTTTTTTTCTGTGCACATGCCAAGAGCGATTGATTGGGTTAACTATTGTTATGGCATTCAGTTTAATATAGCTTTGTGTTCAACCTTTAGCATAGAAAGACACAAAAGAAAATTTTCTTTTGAAGTGCTTAAGGACCATAAGACCATTCCAAATTGATTTCTTAAAAACCATATACCTCAATGCAATGAATAGGACATGTAGGAGTTTAAAATTCCAACATGAGTCTGAAACAGCTGTTGTCTTGATCATTTCTCATCGTTTCGCTCGTTGAGTTGACTGAAAAGGATTCTTGTGATCAAGGATACCAGCACCAGGCTTTACAGGAGACTAAATCATAGCCTACAGAAATAATTCGGCCTCGGTGTGATAGTTGGTCTGCCGATGTTTGGTTTTGGACCAAACTATAGGATTGTTTGATGAATCACTTGTGCAAATGTCTGTTTTCCCTTTGAGCCTTCAAAAAAGGGGTGCAATATATTTTTTTATCTACAGTACTATAATTTACTTTTCAAAATGGCAGCCTGATTCTGTGATATCTATCTTTAACATCATAGGACAGAACAATAAAAATAATAATAATAATACATATATATATATATATATTTTTTTTTTTACTTTTCTTCATTGTTGTTTTCATACTGTTGTCTGGCTGCTCTGTATGCTTAAAAAACCCAATAGAAAATGTTTAAAACAATTCCAAGCCGGGAGTCAAACTCTCTCAATCAAACCCTTTTTTTCCAATGTCCTCACTAATGAACGTCACTAATTGATTGAAAACGCTGGTGAGAGGGGATGAGCAAGTAAGGGTGTTAGTGTAAGAGAGCCAAAGGGGTTTGAACACGACAGCATCTGGATCTGGTCCAGACTGATGCAGGGGCCCACAGCTGAGCATTGTACATAGAGGAGCGAGTATAATACGGGCTAGAGTGAAGGGAGCAGACACATAAAGGGACAGTCAGCTCCATCCTCTGAAGCCGCTCCCCTGCTAAGACTGAAAGCACTTTGTAGTTAATTACAATAATTCCTGTGGGTTGGATCACGGTTCGCTTTGTTGCCGATTATAATGAGAATGCATGTTTGGCGTGTATATTTTGGCAAACACTTATGCGGACCACAGTGATCTTCTTTTTGTCCAACATGATATGCAAGAGAATATATTTAACCTGACCCACCAAGAAGGTAAATGCATCACATCACATCACATTCAACTGCAAAGCATTCTGGTTTTTTCTCTCCAGAAAATTCCTTGCACTCAAGGCAGTTTAAAGCCCTTCAGATAGGAGGATTGGGGTCACCAACCCTGTTGAAAAATATTTTTTGATCGATTGGACCTGCATTCTTTCTAAGGCAATCATGTGACCAGAAATGACAGCCGGTAAATCAAAAAGAAGCTCTGTTGTTTAGTTCTATCTTTGCCATCATATGTGCCTGACTCATACTCAGCCACAACATCCCTTTTGCTTTCAGTAATGGAAAACCCTCAAAATATCTGCAGTGCTCCACTTCAGGCTGTTGTTTTCTGGAAGGAAAAGGCCAGATTTTTCAAAGACTGAGTCAAAGCTTCCACTTAAATCTATTGAAGCCTGACAGACTAGCTGGAGTACCAGCATAGATTTCTGTCCAACTTGTTGCACAGCTCTGCCACGTAATAATAAATGTAGGTGCTCAGAGTGTAGTACCTGGCAATGTCGGGGAAAATATGTCGGCTTCTTGCTAAAACAAGCTGCAAGAGGAAGACAAAGTATGTAGCTGTGTGAGCTCGAAGTGAACGTGCATCCAAAATTGTCCATAAATCGCTTGTATGGAGTCAGGAAGGACTTGGTGCTAATTCTGTTTTTCCAAAAAGAATATTACAATTTGAAAATCAGTCTAAATTACAGTATGGTAACAATTCATGCATTCAGTTGACAGACTGTTATTGTGCACATTAGCTTAGCTTAGTAACAGAGGTTAGCTTCTACCAAAAGTGGACTAATGTGAGTAGTATCTCCAAAGCAGTTGTGTTGTGTGTTCTTAGCTAGCTTGTAAATGTTCGCAACTGGTGAGCATACATAAGAATCAGCTGACATGTTCATTGTTGGAGGGTGTGAGAACAATGTTGCGTCTTTGAGGATTTGTAGTCTTATGCGGCTGCTAATGTTAAGCTAGCTGTTGATGGTCAGTAGCGAACTTCAGAATGGGACTCATTTTTTAACTGTGTGCTGTGTTTATTGTGGTTTAGCTCCCTATGTGTAAATGTTAGCCTAGTTTTGTGGTTTAATTTTATAGTGTTATAGTGTTATATCCTTTTTTAGCTTAATATATTTTGGCCTTGTGTTTTGGGAATGCTAAACAGTGGAAAATAAAATCCCTACACCCGCCGCTACATACTGCTCTGTCATGTTTAAACCTGAAGTGTAGCTGTTTGAAAAAACCTTGAAAATTTTTAGACTCTAGACTTATCAGGCAACATTCACTAGTGGTTTGATCACCACTAGAGTACACAGTTACAATGTTTGGCAGTATATCAGTGTTTACTACTGATGACACATCCTCCTCTACTTTACTTCAGCCTTCTTTATTGTAGTTCATTTCATTGCACATGCTCTCTTTTACTTATTGTAGGAAGTTACCAAGGAAAGCAGGAAGCTTGTGCATCTATAACGGAGGCCTGTGCAAAAGCGTGTCACATAACTATAAACTAAACTTTACTATACTTGCATATCCTTCCCCTATGACCCTTAGAAAATGAAGAGGGGTGTCAGAGTGCATCCTTGTCGGAATCTAATGTTTTCCTCACATCACATCACGTGTACCTGATGCTACATGAAGAATCTTAGTCGCCGATAAAATGCTTCACTTGTGAGTAACGTACAGCAACAGAGGACCTGCACATTATTTGATTCAGTCACAATGGATACAGAGCAATTGTTAGTCTTAATAATAACATCCAAACATTGCAGTGTTGATGAGGTCTTAGGGAGAATTTAATTTCACATATTGTGACCTTCTTTATAAACCCTCACATTTGAATGAATTTTCATGACAGAAAACTTGTACCCTGGAAGTCTCAAATGGTGTAGTAGTCTATTTGCTTTGCTTATTCCCCACACTGTTTGACATTGTTGCTTACTATAAAACATTTTTGGGCTTTATCAGATTACTAAATTCTAAAAAAATTCCGTTTTACTGTTTTGTTTTTTTTTGTTGTTGTTTTTTTTTTNTCATCAGATTACTAAATTCTAAAAAAAATTCCGTTTTACTGTTTTGTTTTTTTTTTTTTGTTGTTTTTTTTTTTGTATTCTTTTTTAATCAAATTTCTGTATGTTCAATGGTGGCATTCAGTGTAATATTTCTCGAAGGGACTGTATTTCACACAAATCCATGATTGGTTAGTATTTATCAAAAGATGTCAGTTGTTCCAAAGATGACACACAATGTATTAAATGTATGAAAATGTGATTACCCTCAGTTTTATAAGATTTGGATGAATATATAACCTAGACAGACTGAACACCATGAAAAGAAAAGGCTGAATGAAATGTTTATGTATGTGTGTGTGTATGCTCCTATACCTATTTTATAATCACATTTTCTATATTTCACCATGACGGTGTATGGGAAACATAATACATAGCAGTGAAAGAAGAGACTGGATATGCATTATAGGCAGATCAAAAATTTCTATAAGTCTTACAGGATACCAAGCTTATCGGAGTCCAATAATTTTTCTCATTCTGAAATTCATTGTGCGAATAATTAAAACAAGACTTTAATAATTTTGATGAAAAAAAAAACATCCAGGCATTCAAAAAAAATATCTTGAAGCAAAATACCTTGGAATTTCAGTAATAATATGTTAAGGTTGTGTTTGAATAGCTGTGTAGGAATTTTCTTTTACAGTATGTTGTTATATAATTTATTCTGCATCTTCTTTTCCAGCCAGGTCTGCATATAAATAGCACCACTTAACACTTTCAAGGTGCCTGCTGCTTAAATCGAATTCGACTAATGTGCGCAAATGATTCCTTCCTAGGGAAATGACGTCAAAATATAACGGGCCTTTTAACGGTAAGGCGGGCTGATTGCAATTGCATTTTTTAAAATTAACTATTATTTAATTAATTTGTTTCTAGTTGGTAATTATTTGGCAAAAAAGTTCCAAAAGCAGCAAGATAGCATTGCTTGAGAAGACCAACTGGATATCCTCTAGATGAGATGGAGTTCAGGTTCAGGTGGAGTTTAAAACAGATGTTTTAGCTCTCATCTACCACGTCACTGTGTTAATCTGAAGCTACCCATTAGTTTGTATGCTTAAATCTAACCAACGCTGAATGACACCCCGAAATGATTCAAACTGTGGTTTTAAATCAACTTATCACCTGTGCGCAAAATTGGATTTTGGCTACACGCAATCTGAATGCGTAAAGACGCAAACTGGGAAAACGGGGTTGTCTTTTTTAATTGACTTATTTGGACAAATTGCAGTAAATCTGTACTTACATTGTTGGTGAAAGATCGAGTCTTTCTCTTTTACCAGATCACCTTGAGGCTCGTGCAGGTTTAATAGACCGTGTAAGTGTTTCATTTAGTTTTGGTTTAAGACTTCAAACGTCTTTCAGAGTGTCCTCTTGTATCTTTCTATACTTGAGTTCCAGTACATTTAGAAGAAAATATGTGTAGTCCATCATTTAGCTATTGGACAACATACTGGTTATTTTACAAATCAATATTTTACATACAAAACAGCTTAGTATAAGTTGTTTTAAATTAAACTACCCCGCAGATTGTGAGCTTCAATTTGATAACAGTAAAATCCTAACTACACATTAATATCGTTACTGATCTGATACTCTAATCATATTATAACACTGTAGGGTCAGTATTAATAATTTTATAATATAATAGTGCAACACTGAAAGGGTTAGTAGTCTATTCATTTTTAGCTGCTTTTGACATTGGAAAAAAGGATGTAGCCCTTTAATTTAACGAACGACAAAGTGAATCAGAATCTGCACTTCTCCAACAAAACGATATATTAGTAATAGTAGTAGTAGTAGTATTAAAAGCAAGGGGAAGTAGAAGTAGAAAAGGGCATTTTCTGCGCCATGTGAGCGTTGACATTTTTGTTGATGGCAACAGGCCTGACAGTTGAAGCTCATTTTAGCAAACAACATGCTCAACAATGCAGTAATGAGTCTACAATGTAAGAGCACATGAAGACAGAAATTAGCGATATGTGTATGGGAGATGACAATTGAGAATCGAACAATTTGCTTGGAAACCTTTTTTAACATTCATCTCACTAATAAAAAAAACGAGTGAAGAGAACAAATCAAAACAACTTTTTGATTATTTTAAATTTAATTTATTCAAAAACCAACCACTTATTGGACAGGAGTAAAATATTGTCTTCGTGGACAATATCACTTATAAACAAACGTATACAACACTTCTCCACTGAAATGTGAAATATCATACTTTACACTTCTTTACATAGGCTATAACTGCAATCAATACATTTTCTTTGTGTAGAAATCATTCCTTAAATAAACTGCTGGCTGCGTCTTTAAGAACAGCGTGCCTCCACAAGAAAGTGCAAATTAAAGTCCAGTGTGTTGTTCAGTGAGGCGCCGGGAGTCAGCTCTTTTAATGAAATCATGGAAAATAAGTTCGATAATAATAATAATAATGATGATGATAATAATAATAATAATAATAATAGTCATTATGCAGCCGTCCTGTTAAAATGAAATGCCCATTGCTGTTTTTAAAGTGCAACTGACAGTTTAGAGGGGACTGTGAATGCGATACCCATTTTTATTCACAATTTAAAAAAAAAATTCAAAAAAACGAAAAGAATCATATTCTTTTTGTAGCTCATAATTTCCCAAAATGTGTCTATATCCAGTCTGATAGAATGTAGTGCTGTATTATATATATGAATTGGGCCTTGAGTGAAGTAGAGGGAGACATTTAACTACAGACAGTCTTGTTATTTTTTTTACACTGCAAAAAATATATACTCAAGAAGTCATTTAGTCTCACATTCAGCCTTGACTGTTCTCCTTCTTTTTTAAAACGACTGGAGACGTCTGTGGTTTGGGCTGGATCATTGTTCTAGTCTCATTGCTTTTATGGAAGAGTTTTTATAGAAATGTCAAAAAAGACAAGTTTCTCCACAGGTATCAAAAAATGGAAACAATGATGATTTTGTTGGGGTTTTATTTATTTTTTTTTTGTTTGTTTTGTTTTGTTTTATATTGTAGGAACTGTCTGCAACACTACACGCTGATTGTAACTTAGTGTCCTTGAGCAAGACACTGAACATTTCATCAGTTATTTATGTGTTTTTCCAAATCTTATTTTAATATTGCCGAATCAATATAGAAAAAAAATTATTCAGAGTTCATTTTGAGTCAAAAAAGGAAGAAATGTTTCAGTTTTCATTAAGTTTGTAATCCAAAAGCTCAAACGCCCAATGTAAAAAAAATGTTCAAACGCAAGACTCAGTACAAGACTAAAAGGACAAGTTTCTTTGTGCCGCACCATTTTAACACAGTGAGCAGTCTCTTAATGGGCATATAGTCATCTCAGTCATTATTTTTGCTCGACTCTTGGTCGCTCTGGTCGTCGGTGAAGCACACGTCCACGTCGCTGTCATTGTCGCTCTTTTGCTCTGCGTCCTCGAACAGGCCTCCCGGTTTGTCTTCTATTTTCTTAACGGTTTGCCCCGGGTGTCTGGACTTGACGTGCCTTTCTAGATCCCTCCTTCTTACCAGCACCTTGCCGCAGAAGTCGCACCTGTATGGGGTGTTTCCCTCAGCGTGGAGCCTGATGTGTTTGTTCAAGTTGCTGGGGTCTCCGAATGGCCTGAAACACACCTTGCACTTGAGAGGCTTGTAACCAGTGTGAGTCCTCATGTGGATTTTCAGGCCGTATTTCCTGGAGTAGAGCTTGCCGCAGTATAGACACAAGTGTCCCTTTTTTGGTTTGCCTGACCCGGTGTTGTTTGTGCTTCCTGTGGGCATGGAATCCAAACGCGTCCGGTTCTTCTCCGCTGCTATTTCAGACAGCTGTTGCGTGTGCATGGCTATCTCCCTGTCGATGTTGGTGATGGAACCCAAGTCTTGGCTGAGTGAGGGCGCACCAAAGTAGGACATGGACTCTGGGTACTTGAGTAGGTTGCTGAAGTGGAATTTGAGGGGATAGTAAGGTGAACTGTACAGGAGTTCCCCGTTATAAACAGTGAAGGGCATCAGTGGGATGTTACAGTCTCCACCGTAAGTTTTAACACCATCGAAGTGAGGGAGGGAGAATCTTTCAAAATGGAGTCCGGGGGGCATCTGGGGGTAACGAGAAGGGGACAAGCCTGAATGCATCCTGCTGTCCACGTGCTTAAAAGCCGACGTCTCCTCCATGTGAGGCAGCAGCGGAAAACCTCGGATAGCGTTTGTGCACGGCACCATTGGAGATGCTGAGTCCATAATTGCAGGTGCGCACTTAGGTGGGTGGTTCCCTCCTCCGTTCAGGGTCTCACCCACATTACGGATTGGTTTCATGTTCCCTATGAGTTTGCTGAATCCTAGACCGCTCAGTTTCCCGTTGGCATCCTCTCTGGAAGCCTCTGAGCCCGGGACTTTGGAGACACCGGTGGGTTTGAAAGCAGAACGCACGCCCGGGTGGAAGCCCATGCTGCTCAGCACCGAGGAGGTGGCGCCGAGGCCGAGGAGGTGTCCTTGGTTTCTGGCTGAAGTGACGCTCATGTCTAAAGCTCTGTCCTGCTCCTCGGTGCTGCTTTTCTTTGTCAGTCCTGTTTTGTTTAAAAATGGAGAGGAGGACACTGTCCGCCTGCCAGAGTCTGAGATAGAGGAGTTATTATTGTGACCGCTCCTCGGAGAAGTAGCTGTGTTTGGGATGTCTCCAGACTTTGGTGACCTGCTGAAGGTTTCGGTGCCTCTGGCCTGCTCGCTGCTTACAACCCCCCGTCCGTTACTCAGGGCACAGTGAAAGTGAATGTGGGCCTTGAGTGTGTTGGGGTATTTGAAGATTCTCCAGCAGTACCAGCAGATGTAACGCTCCTCACCTGCAGACACAACAAACACAAACATAACATTCTTGATGAGACGGATGCGGATCATTGAATGAAACAACACAGCATGACGTCAGATAACAAATGATGACGTTCAAATTACTGATTTATTCCCACGTGTAAAATACAAATAACAGGTTTGACAACCTGTAGAGAAAATAAGCTGCATGTGAGCGCCTGCACATGCAAACTAATGAACTCCCTTCAACTTCACCATCAACACACATCACAAACGCACAGAGTGGAGTGTGTAAAATACAACAGGTGCGTAAAAACCCCACTAAATTACCACTGCAGCAAACTCGATATCCCCTTTAGAAACGTTAGTTTTAAACAGCAGCATTACCGTCACTCGCTGCTACATTTTACTTGAAATTTTGTATTTAGGCCTAATAGATCCGGTTTGTAAGATCCGGTGCCAAATGGTAATAGACACAGCGTGTTATCTTATCTTAATGACCCCCCAGACGAGCACTCAGAGGTTAATATAGATGTAATGATTTTGTAATCCTCCATTGTTTATGATAGCCATCAAAAGAGCAAAACGCCCCGTCCAATCTGGCGCTCATGGAAGCGACGCATTGAATACGAGACTCTCTCTCTCTCTCTCTCTCTCTCTCTCTCTCTCTCTCTCTCTCTCTCTCTCTCTCTCTCTCTCTCTCTCTCTCTGCGCTCTTTCCCGTGGAAGTGACAGCAGCTGTTGCTTGAAATCGCAAGTCTCTAGAAACAATGGCGCAGGGCCCATCTGTTGACGCCTAATAATGGGGAGAGAGCGTATGTCCAGGAGCGCACACGGTGTGTTGGGCCGGAGAATCAGGGCAATATACACCCCACATAAAAGTTAGCATTCATTAGGCCACAATACCTTAACGCACCCACCTAATTTACCGTGAAGCACTTGTTTTTGAATTTATTTGCTTTTGAATACATGAATATTAATGACACGATGACATTTGTTCACCTCCGTCTCTGCACTCAATCACCAGCCTCTTCTTCTTCTTCTTTTTCCATGGTCGCGCAATTCCTGCTTTTAATTACGTTTTTTTTTTAATTTTATGTTTCAAGCATAATGTAATTATGTTTTTTTTTTTCGACTACAGTTAGTTATCGTTTCAGGCTTTGCCGTTTTGTTTCGATACGTATTCAATTAAAGGCCCTTCAAGTAATAATAAAAGTATAATCCACTAAAACACACAACGTCTATTAAAGGAATTCTCTTAATAATCATGATTTTAAAAAAGTTGTTGATAATAATCGTTGTTTTAATTGTTGTTGTTAAACGGATTAGTGTCTGGTGAGCTGGTGTTCTGCCAAGATTAGAAGGATTAAGATTAATCCTCAAGCGCAAACGTTAAATCCTCATCACAACCCAAACAAACGCAGATTGAAGAGATGACAAATCTCAAATACACTAGGAAATGAAGGAATGAGAGAAATTTTAAAAATCACGTATGCCCACGGTAGATAACATGGAGGTCTTAATTGAGCTTATTTCCTATAATTATTTTTAATGAGATTTATTTTTCTGTTATATTTACATCTAAAAAAATATTGTAATTTTTTTTTCTCCTAAGAAGTGTCTGCAGCAGGAAATTAAACACCGTCTTTTATTTTGCTGGTATTCTACATGAGATAAATAAATACAATACGCTGCCTGAGGATAAAAAAAAACAACAACAACATGCAATTGATTTCCATCTCTAAGCTATAAAGGAGGAACATCACGGGTATTGGCAGCCATTTAACCGTGCAGTGATGGACCCCTCAACATGTCGATGACACTGTCAGGCCTATCTGGGATTTAATAGACAGGAGTGAAGCATGAGTGTAGGCCCACACTTTCACTCTGACATCATTCTTTAAAAAAATAACTTCAACAATAAAACCTGAATGATTTTTTTCCCCTCAAAGATGACGCGATATTTGGAACGTTTTTTTTAAAAATCATTATTACAAATATTAAATAAAGAAAAAAAAGGCAGTATTTCAAAGCTCACGAATTCCCCAAACATTCCCATTGATATAATCCCCATCATTAAACAGTGTGAATTAGGCTACCTTTTTCGTCGTGCGTGGGAGTGGCAGTAGTGGGCATGTCGTACCACTGGGCCAAAGCGTTAGAGTACCAAACACTGAGCTCTTCTCCTGCAGGGATTTCTCTCAGCACACGGTAGAAAATCTTTAAAATAGAGAAGAGAATTAAAAGTTAGGTTCAATCAATCCAACAAGAAAAAAAATATATATAGGCCCTGAAAGTGTGAGCGGATGAATATTCACCCACCTGTCCTCCAGGTAAATCTGATACTGCTTCCAGGTTTTGTTCTTGACTGTTCCTGGCAGCGCGGATGAATCCGATCCAGTCTGGCACGGGACAACCGGACTCATCCACAAACTCCCCCCGTACTAAACGGATCTAAGAATAAAAAGAGAAGGTCAGGAAACGCATGAAAGATGGAAGCCTTAATAAGACCCTTCAACAAAATACATTTAGCCTATTCAAAGAGTGCAACCGTTGCTGGCTTTATTCCCTAAACCTAATCCTCAACCTTGCTATTTATTATTTTCACAGCTCTATTTATAAATCAATATTTTATGTAATGAATATCACCCTTCCTATTGACTGGCTGCTGTGTACCTGGAGGTGTCGCGGCCATGCATGAAGCAAAAAAAAAATGCGTTAATACGTCTTTATCCGCTCTGCTGATAATTTACTAAAGAGAATGACACACGGGCCTAATTGAGTTGATATGGGAAACGAATTTGAAGAGTGTCAGAGCGTTTCTAAACTGTTCAAGGACATTAAAGATGGAAGCGTGACATTTGACACAGAAGATTGCACCTGATGATCGCCGGCGGACCCCGGGGCCACGCATTTAGACGCATCAATCACAAGCGTTGACAGCTGTAACAATAACAGGGTGCGGCTGGAAATGCACTTTATAGTAGCAAATTGTTTAGATTGTTTGCGCAAAAAAAAATATATTGCTAGTTGATGTTTTTGTTATTGTTTTGCAAGTTTTTAAATGAGAAATTACTATTTTTTTTAATTACCTAATTTTTCTACCCTGCACCTTTAAAATATAATCAAACAGCATGCTGCTCCTGTTAATCTGATTAACCAAGCATTATAACATAAATACACTTTACTTTCATTTTTATCTTTTATCACTGTTTTTTTTTATTATTATATTTTTTCTTGGCCCCAGGCTGCAGCGTCCGACTCTAGTTGGCATCTTTTTTCTGTGGCCGGATTACATTGAAATTAAACGGCTCATCGGGATAACAGGCCCGCCAGGCAGGGATATGTGAGGCTGTGGAGTCCCACACAGCGCACCCCTTCGCCCATTAGGCCGGTTAAGTAGCAGCACAGACTGACAAGCCGACCACTAATAGAGCTCAATTATTTCTAACTTGACAGGCCAAACCAATTAATAAGGCAATAAGGCCCGATGAAGTTTGACAGTACAGCTTTAAAAATCCAAAACACACTTCGTTAGTTATTTTTTTAAATAGTACTAAATTTAAGAGATTATAGATGTTTAGGCTTGATTTGTTATTTTAATTCGTGGAGTAGATTTTAACAACAGGCCTATCATCATGCACTATTAAGATGTTTTTAAAGTTTTAGTCCAATTTTGAAATCATTAAAATATGAATAAATAATGTTAAAGTTCATTTCAATATGAAGCGCTGCAGCATTTATTCAAAGCTCTCAAACACACCTGATTAACCTGCATCACTTCAAATCTGTCAGAATGAGACGAATTATTCAGGCTGTGCTAAAAAAAAAAAAAA
>JANJYP010138765.1:0-34311 GCA_024605115.1 Rastrelliger brachysoma
CCATTGCATGTACCCGTTTCCCAGCGAGGACACTGACTGCCCGTATTCCCAATAAAAGACGCAATCCTTTGATTCTGCGTTCAAATCCTGCTCGCAAATCCTCAGAGACTAAGTTTGACATTAATCACATTTCAAGGCTGGGACACATCTGAGAGTCCAACATGATAATCTGAAACTGAGGAGGATCAGAAAGACAAGGCTCGAATGGAAGATGAGTAGCCTCATTTGACTTAACGGTCTTGATTTTTCAGTGGCCCACAGTGCGTTTGATTCGGTGTGGCACGCAGCGCTCCGAGGTCGGCTGTCTCTTAAACTGGAGGAAGTCCAGTTTGACAGCAGGATGAGGATCTGGTGTGTCAGTGTAGGTGGAGGAAGACACTTGCGAAAGGTGGTTTCAGCACAAAGTCTGAGGCAGAATGTTTAGTTTATCTAATTTTTGACGGTTGTGTGTTTTTCAAGGCTGATTTGACACCAACTGTTTCTGTGAAGAAAAATATTGACAAGTTGAACATCCAGGTGGCTCAGACACCCACTGTGAAAATTCAACATCCAATTTGATTGTTTTTGGCATAAAATCTGCTCTCTTGCTGCTCTGACTACCTCGTAAAAGCAAAACAAACCAAAATAGCAGACAGATTATAGAAAATGTCTCAAAATATGAGGTGAAAGACGCATTTTAACTTTCACAGCCATTAAATGTGATTTGTATGGAAAGTGACTGTTGCATTCACAGCTCATTATGATGACTCAGGATGATAGACCTGGAGACTTAAGACTGCTCTAAGCTAAAAAAAAACACTAATACTGAAGATCTGACAGAAAAAAGGTATTCATATGCTATGTAATTTAAAAAGATCAGCATTCAGACACCAGATAATCTTGCAACAGCAGTTTGTTTGTGTACAATTGTGAAATGCTTTGTCGTTAAGCACTTGAGCCTTGATTTGAGACTTTCTTTAGAACTGTTCTGTTGGACAAGCTTCAAGTTTAGTTCAGAATCAGGCTTGATGTTCTTCACGTTCAGATGGACTAAACCTTTGTAGAACTCTGAATTGCTTTGACAAGAGTTGACATTAGAGTTGGACTTATCTTGATTGACTTGTAAGTGGCTTTGGGATTTGTCTCTACCATTTTAAGACTTGGCATGAACTACACTCAATTGACCGGAGACTTGACCTGGAGTTTCCTTTAGACCTTCATAGAACTCTGACTGTGTTCAATAAGTCTTGAAATAAGAGTTGTGTCAATTGACTTGTAGCCGTGCTTGGACTTGCCTCAACCAATTTCAGACTTGACAATGAGTAGCCTCAACTGGCCTGAGACTTGAACTTTGCCTTAGTTATCTTGAGACTAATCGTGGTCCTGTCTTGGCAAACTTTAGACTTGACCTGGACTTGCATCCTTTAACCCAAAAGACATATGTTAACTGAATTGAGTGTTCGACTGGTCCAGAGTGACTTGAGACTTTGGTCAGAACCAGGTTTGGTTATCTTCACTTGGACTAGACCCTGACTAGAACTCTGACTTGCTTTGACAAGACTCTATGTAGAAATTGTACTTGTCTCCATTGACTTGTAACAGGACTTGGACTTGTTTCTATCTATTTAAGACTTAACATAGACTAGTCTCAAATGCCTCAGCTGAGACTTGACTCTTGTCTCAGTTATCTTGAGGCTGATCATGGACTTGTCTTGTCAAACTTGAGACTTGACCTGGACTTGTGTCGATTGAATTGAGACTTTGACTGGTCTAAACTGACATAAGACTTTTATCTAATCTTATCTCGACTTACATGAAATTGACTTGAAACTCACAATTGCTAAAAACAGTTGGGTGGATGATGAGAAACAATATCAGCCACAGCCAATACATCCGACAATAATATATGGATCTGCTGACATTTGCTCACATTAAACCCTGCTGTTTTTGCCACATCAAAACTCTGTACCACAGACTTTGTGCTCATTTCACATATTTGTGTGTGTGTGTGTGTGCATGTTTGTGTGTGTGTATGCCTGTGTACTACAGTGTAATTGATGTCAGTATCTCCGCTTTTTTTCTGTTGTGATTAAAAGCCTAGTTGGCAGGCATTTGCTCAGCCCTCCCAAGATTTCCTGAATACATGAATACATTATTGTCATTTAAAAGAAACAAACATGCAATTATATGGAGAGTAGGAATAAAAGAGAGAAACAAGCCTAGTCAAACCGCTATACATACCCCCTTTGTGTGTGACCGAGTCCACACACAAGGACTCACACATGGATGCACGCACATACCCACAAACTACCTCCTGCTGACATCTAAAGCCTCTCAAATTCAATCACAACCTCCTAAAAAGAAAAAAGGACCATCTTCAATAAATGAGCCTGTTATCTCTCACTACTTTTTTTGTGTTCTGATGTGCCTCCTGCTCCAGATTTCATCGGCTTAATTTAGCCGCGCTGAAGTGGGTCACATACAAAAAGCTGGGCTGGCAGAGTCCAAAGCATAACAGTGTTGCCTAAAGTCCTCCTCCCGGCGCCTAGGTTCAGGTAATACCAGACGACCATTATTGAAATTCAAACCAGACGCGAACAGCAGATATAAATTATCTCCGTTTGGCTCCCATCAAATCAGCGGGGGGAGAAGGTATTGTTCATGTCCAGGCTCTGATAAATAAACCATGGGGTAAGGCGTCTCATACAATGGTCCAAGGTCAGAGCTGATAGGTCTGGAATTGGGGTGCATGAATTACACCATCATATAGCACAGAGTTAAATAGGTTCCAGTGTGCAGGAGGGGATAAAAGGGGACATGACTAAACATAGGAAGTAGTGTGATTGCAAAAATATAAATAAGTAAAAAAATAAGGGAAAGTAAGGAGTGTGGAGGTCAAGTAGGTTGGCAGGTCAATTGCGATAACCTTTTCAGGCAAACTCTTCTTTGAACCTGCATTAATTAACATTTTTATATTAATGGATGAAATGCTTATGTATAACCAACCCAACAGAGCATTTTAGTCTCTTTCAGCTCATAGTTTTGGTTGTACTGACTGTTAACTTATGTTCTACTGAAACACTCTCAGCCACAACCAAAAAGGCAGACGAGACGTTAGCAGCATTTAGCAGCTCAAGCGCCAGACATTTTTATCAGCAGTTAGCAGGAGAGGAAACCAGAGCCAAAAGGAGAGTCGATTACTGAACTGACGTTTTTGAAGTGGTAGGAAACATGACTCCGAATGAATGCTAATGTTGCTCTGAGTCTGCTGGGTGTGTAAACAGGCTTTGCTAACATGTACACTATGTCTGCTTAATAATGTGATTAGTGTTGTGTTGTTGTGTAGCCCAGATGGCAAAAAACCGCTATAAATGAATGCAAGTTTAAATGGTAAACTAAGCTTTTTCCATCATGCAACATGTGTCATGTAATATAAGTGTCCTGCTTCTCTTATGATTCTTCTGTGGTGGGTAATGTCTTCTTCAGGTGGTGCAGAGATTAAACATGAGTCTTTAGGGATGCTTAGTGTTCTATAACATTACATAAAGTACATACATTAGTTACATATCTGTATAGACTTAAATAAATCTAAATTAAGGCATACATATTGAATCCATACATGTGTATGAATGAATTATATATGTAAGCAAATCCATAATAGGAATCCATATAATTGACAGTACAGGTTTATATTCTATTATATCTAGTAAAGGATATTAAGTTTTTTCCTAATAAATCACAATGTGAATTTTATTATGTGCAACATTAAAATCCCAATGATGTAATCTGTACATTTGTTATCATTTATTTTCACGACTGAGGTCTCAAGTTACACGCTATCAATCATAAGGGCAGTATAATGAATAGAAATTAATCATGTTGAATGTTAGAGATCTCATTTTGCGGGACAAACTCATCACACTGTGTCTGCTCTGTTACCATTCACTGATTCCCACAGCAGATCAGCATTATTCAACATCTTCAGGGCCGTGGCTCTCACTGAGAGACGAGGTATGGAAAGCCACTGTTGCTATGGCAATGAGGAACGTGTAAGTGGTGGCTGAGGAGTGCTGTGACAAAAGACAAGGCCAGATTCGACAATGCCTGGACTGATCGGCCCTGAGCTGAATGCTGATTTGTTTTGACAACATGACGTTCTTGAACCAACATTCAACCAGAGATTCGTACCTGAGTCTTTACCTTCATTGTGTCTGGCGGCATTCAGTGCCCATTAGAATAACGTAATGCAGCAAGCATTTAGACATTTAGGCACTGAAAAGACAGTGATATAATAGTCTATATAATATTCCAAGAAAATGAACGTCAAGACAGCTTCTGATTATGGATGAAAATTGTGATTTCAGAGAGTTTTTATCACAAGAGACATGAGATTTTGTCAAAAGAGGCAGTAGGAAAAAGGTTTAGTCAGCCACCACTGATATTGCAAATGTTTTCGGCTAACTGAGCTTAAAACTGCAAGTTTGACGAAAACTTACCCAAGAAAACAGACCACAGTTACTCTGATTCTAAAGTAAAATGAAAGTATGCTGTTCTAATGTTCAAAAACACCAACAGCCTGCATATTGCTACAGATAAATTATCTGAGTTACCGCTTAAAGTCAGTTTCAGACTTAGCTAGCCATTTAAGACTGTTAGCTAGTAGGTAGCTCAGTGGCTATCAAGTACAAATGGCAGCTAACAGTTCTCTGTTAAAAGTTTAAACCCATATTTTATGCTTATTATTTTAAAACATTTGATTTGAGCTGTGAAGACGTGTGTCCTGTCAGTCTGTGAAACTAATACTCATGCTAACTAACGCAATCAGCTAGGCTACAGCTCTCAAAGCTATAGCACAAAGCTATCAATCACTGATATTGAAGACTGTCAGGCATGACTAGTTAAGTGTTATTCCCTTGTAAAGCAATATACATATATCAGTTTGTCATTATAACATTTACTTGTAAAGTTATTTATGTGACTGACTGACACACACACTCATGTGGAACAGATATTTGGGCAAGTGTGTGGGGATCCCCCCTCCCCAGTCCTCCACCTCTGGTCTACATATCCCTGTCCCTGCCACTGCCAAATTATTTTTATCCCTGGTGGGCACAAACATGTATTCACCTCATACTGATTTATGCTGTTTCATCCACACTATATAAGATATCTAAAATAAAAATGGGCTATTTTTAAAACTGTGCAACGTGGGAAGTCATTAGTGCAAACAACAATACAATCAGATATGGACTTTCACCGTCATGGCTTGTGTGACAATAGAGATGACAGGGCATCTAAACAAGGTAATGATGCAGTAAATGAAGCAGGGGTTGCTTCATTCCCTACTAGGAGATTTGGAAGGATGTGGGTAAAAGGAGGGACCGCATGCTGTGTCCGTCATCAAAGCATGCTGCTTTCTTATTCTGACAAATCTGCATATAGCCAGTTTATTTTTTATGATGACAGTATGTTGAGAGTCTATTCAATATTGCAGTTTGCTGCAGGCTGCACATGGAGCTGAATTAAACAGTGAGTTCCAAGTATGACATTAAGTGTATAGGCACGTGGCGTTATCCACAGTACTGAAATGAGCAGGGGGGATTCAAATGTGGCATGTTAAATTAGCATTTAACCTTTTGTTTCGTTGCATATGATCACATCTCTTGTGTGTCTGGATGAGGAAAGTACAAGGCATGAACTTGAAATCACATTGTTGAGAAAATATTGCACTACTTGCATAATTATTTTAAAAATGTTATTTAAATGTAACAGCGATAAGAAATAGCTTAATATGCTTCTAGGATTCCACTATGGTTCTGATTTATTTATTATGAAAAAAAAGAAGTTTCAAATACATGCCCTTCAGATTGCAAATTGCACCGTGTTTATCTATATTACATCATTAATATCAGTCTGACATGTAAAAAGAAAAAAAAAAAAGAGTACATACTACACTTTATATGAAGATCAGACTGAAAATGACTGCACCTTAAGTATAAAAAGGTGCAAATAATCTAACAGTGTCGATTTACAGCATAAGGACACTAGTTCAAAATTGAAGCAGGAAATGATAATTTTTTATTGTATTTCACAGTTGGCCTTTTTTTGTGTGTCCGACTAGTTTGTGAGTCCTGTATTGTTGGGCTCCTTTTTAGTGACGTCAGTGGTATGTAAAAATATTATTATTAGGCTATTGATAGAAATGCCTTTTTTTTTTAAAAAAAAAAAAACCAAACATGATTTGTAATAAATACGAATTATCCTTTAAAAACAATGAAATACGTTTGTCCTTTTCGCTTTACACCATAACAACCTTTTGGTCATAAATTGTCATAACTTGCTCTGTTGGTGTCTCAATAAGCCTGATGAAACGACTCACAGCACGGCCTCTCTTATCATCTTGCTTCTCCGAGAATCTGTCCACAGCTGGACAGCGGGGAGGCCCCTGCTGAAGTCTGATTGCAGGGCAGAGCTGGCTCGTGTGTAACCCTCTTTCCGCCCTCTGGCAAGCTGAAATTGCAGGTCCCACTTTGCTATTATGCTCAGCAAGATGAACGCCCACGGCCAAAACTGTGTGTGAGTGAGTATAGCAGCATGCCATATAGAGTAGTCCGTCCAGTGATATAATCCCTCGTAGGATTTACTGTTGACCCACTAAAGGTCACACAGAATGTAATACAGGCAGGCTATATAGTTTCATGATGGACTTGAGTTTCAATATTGATGCCTGGGTGAAAATAGCAGTCTGAACAACTTCTAATATGCATGTTGTTTAATATGCCAAATTCCCTGAGACACACACACACACACACACACACACATACACACACACACACACAAACATGATCACATTAGTTCACTATTTACAAGCCAAAATGTTGAATGCTCATACCAGATTTGTAATGTTAACAACAAATAAATAAGTCTCTGGTGAGAGACAAGCAGACATATGCACCTGTCATGAAAATATGCACCCAAAACTAACTAAAACTGTTAATAATACTGTTCTGAGTTTTTACAGTTTATGAAATTCCATTTTTTTTGGAGTTGTAAATGAAATTTGCAGCCAAATCAAACTGCTGGATATCACCATTTAAACTTTAGAGAGGTTTTCCAAATTGAATTTCATGACCTGGGATCAAATTCTTCATACTAAAAAATATAAAAACAAGCATGTGCAATGTTACTATTCAAGGTATGTGTATGTAGTCCTTGGTCCTTAGCCTATATGACCAAATATGTCACGTAATTCTTAGGAATTCATTGCCATAGAAATCACCATTTTCTAAAAAATATGACTGATGGACTTTTGTCAAATGAATCCGTTGAAACCGTTTGTAAGCCACAACTCAACTTCTAAGTGCGTATCTGCTGAACACAGAAACCATACTGATATTCAACCTCTATTAATCCTTGGTAAAACAGCGAGCATGTCAGCCCCCTAAGTGTAAAAGTAATGGAGCGTTACTGGGATTAATAACTGCAATATAATTGCTTTCAAAAATGTAATTGTACTATTCTAACACGCGCAATACTGTAAGTAGCAATGGTCTTCTTTCATAGGTCTAAAAGGTCACATCTACTTATAATCAGACACAGCAGCTACCATGATTGTAAGGTGAGATAATCATTTGTATACTACAAATTTTGACAGTCCATCACTATGAATCACATTTTGATGTCTGCGCTAAATAGAGAAGACCTGCTGATTCTTCAACTTTCCCAACCTTTAAGATTAAAGGTATGCTATGTGGAATTTATGTATGTTTGCAAGCACAGCATTTCAAATTAGTCCCTCCTACCCAGCCCAATGATATCAGAGTTAGAAAAGAGAAAGACAGTGTTGGTCTAGTGAGATAATGATTAAATGAAGAGAGCGAGCGGTGTCAACCAGAACAAAGTTGTGAATTAGATGATTATTTTCAGATTGTGCCACGGCGGTTACGTCCTGAAGCATAAATAAACATACCTAAGCGCCAAAGAACACATTTAACTTTTCCACATTGGCCTTTCTGCTCTCCTCTGCATATATGTCTTCCAGTCCACCAAACAGGAAAGTACATAAAGAAAGCAGCAATGGACTTTGGTCGCTATGCTACAAGACCTGATAACACTGTAAGCTGTTATTAGCTAGGGGATACACACCTAATACCCAAAGGCTGACACCAAGAAGCTTCCAGAACATAGCAGGATACAAAAAAATAGATCTCTGGTGGGCCATAAGTTATGATTCTATCCTTTTTGAGGGGAGATTCCTGTACAGTATGCCTTTAACAATGACTTAATTCATGTTTGATGTAGCCATATTCACATTGCCCTCTTATCATTGCCCCACACACACTCACACTAATACACACAGACAGGAAGCCTAGAAACCTGAATGCTAATGCAAATGAAGGTCAAGGCAGTGTGTCTTTTTTTTGTGCTGGTCTGGGATCTGGGCCTTCTGACTGATGAGTGGCCCCTGGCTAAATGTGAAACACCTCCTTTTCAATCTGACACACCTCGTTTCCTGCGTCACAAGGAAATATGGCATTCAGATTGTTTCTACCCGTGGGAGCTATGTGCAAAATAATTGGCCGAGAGATGAATTATTTATCTGTTGCAGTGTCTTAAGGCCTTGCAGTGAAGGTACATATCGTTATTTTTTACGGTATGACGGATACTGTCACAAATTCTCCACTGATATCTGCCAGTTTAATACCTAGTGCACACTAGAGTGCAACATCTTGCTGATAAACATAGAAATTTTAATATATCAGTGTGAGTTGTCACCTTCATATTATCTCATTCCGGTGCTATGACCCCTACTCAAGACTGCCGCTAATCTGTAATACCGTTGGATGTCTGATGCAACCACCAGGAGGTTTTTGCAGCCTTTTATTCTTCAAAAAAGGATCAAAGCCTTACGAATGCTGCCACTACAGTAAATCTATTTGTGGCTTGCCTGCTGAATTATTCATATCTGATGTGTGTTCTTCTGACTGATCACTCAGGTAACAGTGTCATGTCGAAGCGCTCACTGATCTACTGTATAGGAGCATAGAGGTGATATTCAAGATTTATTTTAAAAACCTTACCCAACGTCACTGTAACATCAAGAACAGTTTGACTAGCGCTTCATCTCTTGAAGTCATACATGATCAGCATGTTTGCAAAACTCATTATTCTAAAATGACTTTTAAAATGTATATTTCTCTTAACAGTTATAAAGTATCTCTGTTAAGTGAAGCTACTTTTCCCATTTGTTTCCTATTAGTGTAAATGAGGTTTGATTTTGTGTTGCCCATTTGGAGGTTTTTCAGCCAGCTCTAAAATATATTACCTCTGCTCATTTAGTTGCCGGTGTCTTTTTTTTTTTTCACTTAGCAGAGAATCATAAAAATATGCCATTATATATTTATGAAATGTGGTACAAAGATTGGTCATGTATTTAGGAGTTGGTGATTAGTTGAAGCTTTGGTCAACCTACACAAAACTTAACCCAAACCCTAACCCTTAGCTCTTGCTAACCAAGACCTGAGCCAGGACCAAATTTGGGATGACCCAAATTATATTTTGTCTGGATTAAGTCTAGTTGTCCTGGTCTTGGGTCTACATGTTAATATGACTGAAACATAAAGTCTATGTACAACTGATCAAATTCTTTCCTTCTGGATTCCAATATTGGTCCAATAAACATTGATTACTAGAAGTCATACCTACTGCAACCAGTTTTTGTCCATTTTGAGAAATTCTGTTAGTCACCCTCTAAAAAGATTGCTTTACTTTGGTTCAGAGATATCTCTACAACTACTTGCAGTTTTGCCTTGAAATTCTGTACGGATGTCTATGAATTTTCAGTATTTATGAACCCCAGAACATGATTTTCAATTACCTGAACTTTCCCATCTCCATCTCACCACCATCAGAATGAAATTTCCCTGTAAACAACCATTGGGTCACTGACGGGGTATCTACTGAACAGATTTCTATAAAACCTTTCAATTAATATTCATGATCCCCAAAGAATAGATGTTAATAGTTTTGCTGATCCTCCTGGCCTTTTCCGTGACTACACCTAATGGACAGATTACTGTGAAATTTTCTGTGCATAGTCATACTCCCCAGACGATGAACTCTGGAAACCCAATTAGCTTTCCTTCTGCACTATCCTCAGGACAAAAGATCAGACGATGTGGCTTTAGACGTGTCATTTGTTTTAAATGATAGATCTAAATTTGGAAGCACCCTCCCTGGTTACAATTTATTTATTCCTATGTGTCATGGCAGTGTGCCAGAATGCTCCTTCTGGAATAATTACATTTCTGTCAGAAAGCTGATTAGATAAAAACCCTCAGAGAGAGAGACAGAGATGAAGAGATGGTCACGTGCAAGAAGGAGTAACTAGTAATGCTACAAAGGAAATATGAAGAATGGAACAGTGAAGACAAAACAAGATAATAGAAATTATGACAGAGGAGAGAGAGAAAGATAGAGATGATAATGAATGCCACTGCTCGCTGTGCCTCACATGCTACCATCCGGACTATCCATCGTCCAACCATTCCTCGTTAAATAATACAGATAAGATGGAAAAGCTCTCGTCGGCCATATCCACTTAGCCAAATCGCACTCTATTGTAGGAAAAAAAATGTGCTTAATGATTCATGAAGGATATGAAGGAGGTGCCATTACTATCAAACCAACATCTACTGGAGACAGAGGAGGAGTTGGACTGGAGGTACACCTTTGAAACATAAGAAAGGAAGAAAAACAGAGTTTTGGTGAACACCACCATTGGTGCAAAGGGATTACTGTGTTTCAAATGTAATGTCACTCACATCTGCAGACTTTCTGGCAATGTCTTTTAAGATGTGGTTGATTGTGATTGGGGGGTATGTCAGGCATAAAAGCCACTACAGCTGAAGTAAAACGTCTAACTTTTGAACCACTTTGAAAGTCACTTTCCATCTTCTCTAAAATTGCCATGGTTTTGTTGACCTACTACTTTTCCTCCATTAAGCCCTGAGAAACTTCAAGACACTTGTAGTCTTAACAGGCACTAGAGCGTTGACACAGTCATTGAAAATATGTTACAGAAGTGGGTACTTTGGTGTTACTGAAACATGAGAAACCAGGTTGCTCATATTCCTGTATATGTGGTTATTAGAGTATTAAGGTACCTATCAAGGCACTAAACTGAATACACGACTTCTTAGAGGGTCTTTTAGTACAACAAAATGCTGAATATGACTTTTTTTTAGGTGACTAAAATGTTGCAATTAATTCTCATAAACTGAACATACATTACTGTGAAAAAGCAGAAGCTACATCTAAACTTGGTGATGTTCAATGTTGTTGCCGTGATGGCAACTTGGACAACTCAATCAATGTTTACTAAATGTTTATTATAAATTGGGCTATGACTTATAAAATGAGCATCATGCTGTATTGAAGAAGTCTTGAAATCTTTCAGACCAGGATCTACCTGCTCAATGGTCTGAAAGGTTTTAAGGTAGCATATCTAGGTTTCTGACATCAGGATATGGTGCTAGCATGTGAACTTTGCCTTTACATAGATTACATTGAATTGGATTCCAATACAATCCCATACAGCAGCACTATGCATTAAGCCTGAAAATAACCAGAATGGGATTAACAGATTAAAAACTGAACAATCCTAATTCACAAAGTTAGGATTTATTGATGAACCTTTGTAGTAGTTTGTAATGAATAATGTAATGTTCATTTTCTGTGTAATGAAGTCTTGCAAAGAGCATTTATCAGCTATATATACACAGAGCTATTGCTTTAGCAATATCAAAGAATACTAATAAACCTACAACAAAGCAATTACTATTACTGACTGACCTAACTTTTACCTTTTTGTGACAATGTTCTGCCAAAGCAGTCTTCTGAGACAGCTACCAGACTGCAGCAATTACAATAACAGGATTCATTATTTCCTCCAATATTAAGCTTACATAATAAGGTTTGAAATTTTGATAAACTGAATAAAAAGTGAGAAAATCTATTTCATTTCAAGCAAATGTGGATTCTCATCAAATTAGTGTGTTCGCTCAACCTCAGCATGCTGCCAGGCAACCTGCACAGCACAAACTGACATTTGGGAGCAGCCAGCGTTTGGTATGTTAGCACTGTACCATGCAGACAGTCTGGCATGCACTTGTAGACAGACGCACAAAAACACACACACATGACATCCCACTACTGTCCTCACTCACACACATATACATGGTGTAACAGTCTAACACACACACATACACACACACAGGCAGTAAGCCGCCTTTGCTGAAACACAGCAAAGGAGCAGCCCCCAGCGGATAGATATCAACGCTAGGCATTATGGGTGAACCTATCTGGCGTTTCAGATCGAGTTAGGGCCAATTAGCCTGCAGGGAGTGAAAGGAGCCATCACATAAGAAGCTGCTGAGAGGAACAGCACACAGAGGACTGAAGACGCCCTACAGCAGCGATTATAACAGACACTACTTCAACACCGTAAACTCATATCCACATCTCCTACAAAAAAAAAAAACTCAAAATAAAAATAACAGTCTATGAGTAAATGTTTTTGCTGTTTCTAGTAACTTCCATAAGTCTGATCACTTTTACATTTGCTGATCTGAACTCCTTGCAACCCTCCGGCTTCAAACCAAAACACTTCCTGCTTTGTGTCACGTATCAAGAGTTGTAGCTACTATTGAGAACAACTTTCTCTATTGTTTCTGGGAATTTGGGGGTTTTAACAACCTTAGCTGGGGGTACAAGGGCATGTGCATGTGTTTGTTTGGTGTTTTGGTTTTAAATGTGTGTCTACACATGTAGGGCAAAGTTTTTCTAAGTCAAAGTTTCATGTATTCTACGTTTACATACTTTATCTGGGATACTTGCAAAACTTGAACACAGTGGTAAAATGCAGTATAGAAGCTGCTAAATATATTCTATTCCTTTTTTGTTTACTACGATTCTGTCTTAAAATGAATGTGAAACCTGTTCTTTAAACTCTGAAATAAGCACCTTTCTACATCCAGCAGTCATGTTTCCGTCCACCTGGTGAATTTAAGTCCTTTTCTTAGCTCTGTTTATGCTTTCTAACAACTCCTGAGGGAAATATGTGGCTCATTAGCTACTAAATGCATCACTATGTTCACCAGCTAGTCTGCAGCTTACTGTGTCTGTTTGCCATTTCGGTGCTGAGGAGGAAGAGGGCTTTTTTTCTTAGAAAACAGCTGCCTACTGTAGCTGATAACAACAATATAAGAATGCTGAGAGTGAAGCAAAACAGTAAAGTTGAAGCCAGACAGCTAAACAATGAGCTGAAAGTCGCTATAAAGCTCTATATAGCGGAAGGGAGCTGCAGAATAGTTAATAATCCTCTGTAGGGTTATTTACTATGAGCCACACCTCTCATATTACGCACTGTGATTATAAAAATACCCATTATTGCTGTTTAAATGTTATGTAGTCCACCTTTAACCTGTTCTAAACACATCACAGGACATTTAAACACACAAGAACATAGACGCGTGGCATATTCTAGGCTAAGGCTAAGTCCAGGCTAATAAGCTACCATCGTTATTTCTAGCTAAACTAATCACAACTCAAACAGCGAGCTCCTAAATAAGGGAATAGCAAAAAGCTGATTCCTAGGGATTAAGAGGTTCAACACATTAAACACCAGGCTATAGAGAAGTCAAGATTAGTGCTTCTTTCGCAAGGCTAATAAGCTAGCATCACTGTTTCTAGCTAAACACAACTCAAAAAGCAAGCTCCTAAATAAGGGAGTAGCAAAAAGCTGATTTTTGGGGATTAAGAAATTAAACACATTAATACCAGGTTATAGAGAGATCAAGATCAACAATTCTAGGCTAATAAGATAGCGTAGCTATTTCTAGCTAAACTAAACACAACTCAAATGGCAAGATCCTAAAAAAAAGGGAGTAGCAAAAAGCAGATTCCTAGATATTAAGAGGTCAAACACATTACATACCAGGCTATAGAGAGGTCAAGATCAACACTTCTCTACAGTACATGTCTACCCACATTGTAGCATGAGTTGAACGAGCCTGCTAGCAGTGTGTAGCGCTCCACAAACACAGCGAGGTGGAGGGGATCTTAGCGGTAAGGCAGGATAAGATATAAACATCATTTGTTTTCCCTGAAGGTGACTGAGATAAGCAACGCAGCGATGGATGGATGTGTGGAGTGAGAGGGCAGGCCTGCAGATTGATGTTGTGTTAACATGAAATGAATTGCCAGAGGGAGAGAAACTGTATAGTGTTCTGGGATATGATAAGAGATCAAGCAGAGATGGAGGTTTGCTGGGCGTATGTCAGTGTTTTTTGTATGTGTGTGTATGTGTGTGTGGGTACATGTGTTGCTTGTGAATGAGCAGTTGGGAGAGTGAGTGGCATGCTGTCACGAGGCAGTTTAAATTGTAGTGTTTGATGGAGGTCTGCCGAATGGAGGAGAGAAACACAAAGAGAGAAAGTGAATGATGGAAAAAGTAGTATTCTCACATTACCCACCTATCTGTGTATGTGGTTTTTTTTTTGACTCTGTCTCTCTCTCTGTCTGTCTCTCTTCCTCCACTGTGGGGGTCTGGGTATCACCTTCTGCAATGAAAGCACACACCTCGTCCCGCCCCCGCGCTTTCACACACACACACACACACATCCCAACTTCTAAAAGAGATATACCGAGGAAACCATCGACATCCATCCCTCCCTCGACTCTCCAACGGGTTTGCGATTTCCAAATTCTCCGCAGCCTCAAGGTCACTGCCATCCACGGCCAAAGACAGAGACAGGAGGGAGGGGAGTGGTGGTGGTGGTGGTGCTGAGGGGGGGCAAATGTCTACGTGTGTGTGTGTGTATGTGCGGTAATGATTAAAGAGACGCTGCACCACAGAAGATGAATGGGACTTGCTTATCTATCAGGGCAAAACCCATTGTCTACAGTGTAAACAGTTATTATGAGTACATGTTATTTTATTCTATGCTTTTAAAATCTAATTTTTATAATGTATAATACGCTACTTTGACAGTCATGTACCAGAGGTAATTGGAAAAATGATATCTCAGTATTTATATTTTTATAGTATGATATAGCTTTCCATTTATTTATAGGCTTTTCGCAGAGTCACTAGAAATCTTAGCTGGGCATGACATATATTACTTTCATAATAGATTGTGTGACTCAGAAATATTATATTCACAGCTATACATAGCCCTAAAATAATACAAAAAGCTTCAACCTGACAAAGCTTATCTGTCTATAAAACAATCCTGTAACCGAGGCCAATTATTATATATTGACACCACCAGTTACAGGCTTATAGTCTGGGCAACAGTAGTAGTAAAAGTTGAAGTATTTGTAATAATGATAGACAGAAATATGAACTACATGTGGTTTAAGTTCTAGTTCAGAAGAACATAGATACAAATGATCAATGTGCTATGTGTAAGTCTGTTAACAACTCAGCAAACACCATCCACTGATGAAGGTCATGTCATATGGTGGAACACACCTGAAAAAGCTAGTAAGTGTACCTTTACAGTAAAATGTTACACTTGGCTAATAAGTAAGATACTGCAACATATTTCATTACTAGAAACCCTAACCCTTCTGTTATGACATTAAGCTACTAGAGCTAATATACAGTGTGCGTACAGAGATATTCACATTCATTTATACAGACCCACTTACATCCATAACCTCTACCCCATCTGAAGGGTGGATCACAAAATATATAATGAAACTGCCTCTTGTTTTGCATGTTTGAGTGAGTGGAGTGGCCTCTACATAGATTACTCCAAAAAGGAAAAAAATGCATAAAAGCTTTAAATTAGGTGTTTGGTTATTTAACACAGAACTCTCCACAATCACAAACCTTTCATATATTAAGCTTCTTTTACTCCTCTAGTATTGCACATCTATAAACATCTACTGAAATATCAAACTACAGCTATTAATGTGACTGTGATGTGTGATGTGTGATGCCGTTGGCTGCAGCAACACACAGCAGCTGAAATGATAAGTGCGTCTCAAAACTGAAAAACAGGCCGCACACATTTACGCACATGGCACAGCAGCGGTAACTTCATTAACACCGGATCAGTCAGGATCTGATGGTAATTAATGTTCTGTGTTCTACTGCACATCTACACAGCTCAGCTGTTGCTAAATTGTAATGAAGCAGTCCTAATGGATGAATCCTGAGCTCTACTGCAGCTGTTAGGACATTTTTATTTTAAGTAGCTGAAAGTCTGAGATAAGCCTGCCACCCTATACCCACTGTACCCCCCCCTCTCACCCACCGAGTCACTGGAGATATTGCCCTTGATATCATTCAATATCAATTCAATATCATTCAAGCCACACATACCTGAAGAGAGAGAGAAAGAGCGAGTTACACACAGTAACCCTAACTGTAAGTTTAGAGTTGAGTTAATGGTTCGAGTGTGATTATGAAATGGACGTTAGTTTTATAATGATTTGATAATCAAATACAGATACAAATACTTATACAGTAACACTAGTTGGTAGAAGTAGCAGTAGACCTATGTGCAGTAAAAGTTGTCATAGTTGTGACAGTCGAGGTATAAGGTGACTTTTTTTTATTGAAACTGATTTTTCACTCGATTCTGCTTCACTTCATAACATGATAAATGATTGGTGAGCGGTGGGCTTCTTCATGTGTAAATGGTGACCAATGAGGCTATCTGTTGGTGTGAAGTGGACACAACGCTTCACTGCACCCAGATTTAAAAACACCTCACACATCATCCCCATCCCACTACCTCCCCTTTGGTTTTTCTTGCAATCACAGTGAGCCAACCTTCAGGAAAAAAAAAAAAAAGGTAAAGCAAGCTTCCAATTTTTGGTGCCAGAAAAACTAAAGGCAAAGGCTTTTCCAATAGATAGAGTGACTCCTGTGGCAATCCAGTGAAGATATTGTACCCCCCCTCACTCCACCCACCCCCACCTCCTCTGATATTTCAACCCACATGAGAACTGAATCTCCTGAGACAGAAAATAAGTCTTTGATTATGCAGTTACCCATACAACCCTGGAGCTGTGTTAGCAATTACTATGCCTAACAAACATTTTAATACTATGAATGAGGTACTTGTGTTTTAATGAGGAGATCTGCATGCCATTCCTGTTTTTTTATTTATTTATTTATTTTTTTTGCAAATGCAGTCCAAGCAGTTTATCAAATCTAAAAACTCTCAAACAAATCTTCATCTACCTGCATACAACTGTACATTTACACTTCCCAAACCTACAAGTCTAACAGCTTTCTTTACACTTAAAACATAAATGTCAAGTTTGGACATCTACTGAAGTCACCATTGGCGCCAAATCCTTAATAAAACATTCAGTAACTTGGTATGTCGCATTTTAGAGCCAGGCATTGGTTCCGGAGAGCACAAAAAATCTCCCCTTTTGTTAAATGATTGACATCAGCTGTTTCATTCACGCTTCACAATCAATGACTCATTCATCAGCTGTTGCTAGCAGCTGACTAGTAATGTCCATATTCACACAAGTGTATGGAACAGCCATTAAAACGCTACATGTCTCACTTTCCCTTTGCTCAGACCATGCCAACCTCCTCCTTTTACACTAATTTGCTGGTATTGTTGATTTAACTAAATGCTCATACATATGTTCTTTAAATGGGATATTTGCTATCTGGTAAACTAATAGCAGTTCAGATTCTTTTCCATCAGAAGAGCCTTTTCCATCAAATGAAAACTGTATGTGCTGTAAGTGGTCACTTCCTCGTCTCTGACTTTAATATTTGCGCCATCAAATATAGATTTCTAGAGGGATGTTCGGTTGATTGAAACGGTCTCTTTGTTTCAGGTAATTGGATGGAGGCTGGTTGGAACTGAGGTGGAAAAATAAGGAATCACAAAGTTGTTTTTCTTCTTTTCAACACAGTATGAAGGGTTTTGGAGCTGGCATATCTATAGTCATTAGTTTAACTGCTTTGTAAGAAAATTCTATTTTCCTCGAACACCGCGGACAATTCGCTTCCACTCTATCGGGGTGTCAATACCTGGACAAATAAGCCCAAAATGGAACTATTAGTGTGTTTTCTTGCTGTTACAGAAAGGAAAACAGAAGTTGGAATACTTGTAAATTATGGTCAAAACCTAGTATATAACTGGCCTGTGTATAGAAAACTTAAAGGGTTTTAATTTGAAATGGTGGATCACAGCAACATGTGGCAACCAAACATCAATCATTCTTACATTCATACGCAGTTGTAATTGTTAAGATTTCATCTGTGAGACCGACATTTATCTTCCAAAAGGAATTATATCATATATCAAAATGCTGCAGAGACATTAGAGACAGCAGTTAATTGCCAAAGAGCTTCACGGATCAGATTATCAGTTCATGTTCTCCCTGGCATGATGAGGGTTGTTGATATGCCCATCATCTCCACAGTTGGGCTGGGTTCCGCTCCTCCCCAGCGGCTCCTCACATCTCCAAGAAAACTGACCAGATACCAGAGGGAATCTAAATGGTTACTTTAATATCAGATCTTAAAGTCAAAGTCGAGATCTCCGCCATTGCTACTGTTTGGTACTAAATGGGATACTTGGCTGTCTTAAGCTTTGCCCTCGGCTGACCAATGGTGTAACTAATCATTCAGTCAGCCAGCGACAGGCATTTGCGTTAATAGCATTGGCCCTGCTGTTGCAATTTGGCCAAAAAGGAGAACATGTTTTGCTTGAGGCTTCTCATACACCATAGGGACTGAAGACACTTTATACACTACTGTGCAATGCTCACAGGCGCTATATTAGACAATTGGGAAAGACATATTCTTATGGTGGGGGATATTTATGTCTTTATATTTGGCGGACAATGCCTTAGGGCCTTGTGTGACAGAAAAAGATGAAGGAGACCCTGGAAGAGATGGAGAGCCTGGCTCACCAATCTGGCCTGCAAAATGCTGGGCCCTCTGGTTCCAGTAGATTGGCTTGAGATGACTTGGCACTCCAAACAAAGCTATTTCCGTCTTTCAAGCTCGCTTACTTCATCCTGATGACAAATGACCAGCGTCTGACCTCCTGTGGCAGCCATTTTACACCTTAACTCAATTCATTAATGTTCTAAAAATACTTGCATTCAAACAACAGCACACCTCCAGGAGTATGGAAGGTGGGGAAAACTGTGAAGCCACGTGAGTTGAATGCCTCTGTGGCACAACAAAAAAAGAAGGATTTCTGGATATACATCAAGAGATCATGCCGTGTGGAGCAAAGAAAAAAAAACGGCCAAACAGGCGCTCTCACGGGGATCTTTGGTGTTTTATGCGTGTTTGTGTGTGGCCAGGGAGGCAAGCAGAGCTGCGCTGTCTCGTTAAAAAGTGTGCGAGAGCTTTTCCTTCAAAAAAAAAAAAAGGGGAGACTAAGAACAGGCTCTGCCAACAGGATCAATGCCAGGCAGACTTGGAGCAAGACGGCCACACATCTCGTCTTACACCACTCGGTGAGGGGATATGTACCATTTCAGTGGGGATTATATGAAATAAAGAAGTCGGGGAAAGAATAATGAGAACGATGGAAGGACGAAGAGAGAGCACAAAAGTACACATCTGCCAAAAAGAATGTCAATACAAAGTTTACGGGCAAGATTTGAGGTTTTGGATAATATACTGCAGTTATATCTGATGATATACTTCAGACACCGGAGGAAGGAATTGTCTTATCTGCCCTCAACGGGGAATAGAAAGAGTTCAAATTAATTTCTTCCACAGTTAGCAACAATACATTGATAAAGCTTTCAAATATTGAGGTTTTAGGCATTCAGAGTACTCCCCAAGACAATGCCAAAGAGTTACAAAAAATGTGCAAGAGAACGTTGGATAAAGTTTGCATTAGCACATAAGCTACATTGAAACTGTGGTGCTGTAAGCGGACCCAATTTTCTCTAAATCACCCCACTAAAGAAAGATGTTCTAAGGATAGTCTGCATCTAAGAATAACCTACTTATGGGGGAAAAAAAAGTTGCAAATGTAGGCCAAAGTCAGTGAGACACAGAGCGTAGAGAGAACACCAGGAGACTCGCCCAAGCTTGAGCTGCATGGTCCCCGGTGTGTCTGTGTTTTCCACCCTGGTGTTCCTTCTTGTGCCTGACTGATCACCTCTGTTTCCTCTACAGGTGAGACCGCCTTTCAACTGTGCCTGAGCTAGGAATACATGCCCGACCCGGAGAGAGAGAGAGAGAGAGAGAGAGAGAGAGAGAGAGAGAGAGAGAGAGAGAGAGAGAGAGAGAGAGAGAGAGAGAGAGAGAGAGAGAGAAAGAGAGAGAGAGAAAGAAAGAGAAAGATGGAAGTGACTTTTGAGAAATAGAACTCAGTTGACTGCGGGTATAAAGAGATAATATTCTGAACACGGTCCTGAGTGAAAGTAGTGGAACTAAAGGAGATGGAATAGTCAACAGTGAGTAAGGTCCTCTCTCCAGCCAATTTGCTACTCAACTTTAACATCCCATCTTCTCCCGTCATCCTAATAAGTTCTGACAAATCACTTGGCTACAGTGCTCCTAATGTCATGCTTGCTCTCCATGATTTATTTACATCTTACTTTAACTTCCTTCTTTAATGCTCATACCTACTATAAAGACCATGCTGAAGGTTTTGGTGGTTTTTAGTCCATTAACTTTAATCAGACACCCATGCAGAACATTTTCCAATAGTTCAACTCAAGTTTTCAGAGAGCTCTACTTTCCTAGACAGGCATTGGTTTCATTCATATTATTTAAAAAAAAAAAATTAATCCCACACACTTCTAAGACAGACTCGCTTGAGGTACAGTAGGTAATCAATGATAGTGGGCATGTGTTTGATCTGTTTTAGTGCTCTGCGAGTTTATATTCATACTGCACAGATAGGGTTTCATACTGTACCAATTGACTCTTCGCTAAATCGCTCCTCCAGTGATTATCTCATCAGAGCTTAGCAACAGTAACTAAGCAGGCAGGCCAAGGTTTAAATCTCTCCATATGCCTCAGCAGGGTATGGTGGGTCTGTCTTTTCACCTTTCCAAAACCAAAAACACAAGAGCAAAATGTGCTTCCTGATTATAATCATAATGTAGATTCATTATTCACATAGCCAACTTCATTCCAACTTATTACCACCATTTTTACACATATTCTTTTTAAATAGACCTCATTTAAATGAAATGATAACTAATATTTGAGTGAACATCTGTTGACCTACTGGGCCAAAATTGACCCACAGACAACAAGAGTTCAAGATATTAATTTATGTTAAAACCTTGTTCAAAACTGACATGACGACTGTAGGTAAGTTTTTATATAGAGTTAGGTCAAAAGTAAGGGTGATGTAAAGGCATAATCCATCTCTATTAAATTTGAGCAAGGGTGTTTGTTTCTTAAAGTTCTTCATGGAAAAAGTAAAATGAGGTACAGTTTGAGGCAATTGAATTCATATTTCAAGACCCTGCTTTGAAGTATTCTGAATACTCCACAGGAAACATTATTGAGTATTACATATGATTTGAGAGAAAGAAAGTTAATATTATCTTGGCAATAGTAGCAAATAAAATATGCTGCAGGGAAAGTAGGAAATCAAAATTGCACTTACAGCCAGAAAACATTGCATTTGGTGTTTTCGATTATTGCAATGGATTAGGTCTCATATGACAGAGAACACTAAGGTTTGACCTGAACAGTTTCAAAATATGCATTGTCACATATCTTAGGAACATCAATTGGTGGCACCTGATTGAATAGCATTATTGGCATCTGCCCAAACAACCTAGATGTCAGACATACAAATTCCATACCTTGAATAACTAACTCCTAATTTGCTTAGTGGGAATGATACAAATTACTCCAGTGCATTAGCTGCATCAAGTATGGGGTACAGTATCTAGCGGCATCCCCACACGGTGATGAATACACACACACACACACACACACACACACACACACACACACACACACACACACACAAGGAAAGGACATTCCAGAATGCTTGGAATGCATCCAGCTTCTTCAGTCCAAGACAAATTCATCTGTCTTGTCACAGCAAGCGTACATTATTCTATCATTACGTAATGACGGGGGCCTGTTCCAAATAAAAATTGATCCCACTGACGGGTAATCATCTTAGGCCAATGGCTTTTTTTTCTTTGAGACCGCTGAATCCTTCTTGTGATTTACTAGAGGGCGACGCGTCCCTGGAAACCGTGGAGAAGTAATAATAGACAGCATCTTTCTTTTGTTTTTCCCCTGTTCCAGGCCTGGTGTTTGATACATAGAAAGGTGCTGCTACAGCAAGTGGAATCATCTGGGTCATTCCACATTGCAATTCACAAATATTACACTTTCCAATTTGGTGGCCATTATTTCAAACCTCTTTGGATGTTGCCGAGGTTACACTCATTTCCATGTGTTCATTGAACATCTGTTGCACTTCTTTGTAATCACTAAAAAACTTTATTGAATATACTCAAATGCAAGTATAGGAGATGGTAATTGAAGGGTTGAGAAACTTTGAGACCTTACATTCAACTGTCAACAACCTGTACCTCCATTTAACCGTTATATAAAATGATTTACTTCTTGTTTTGTCATTTACAAGCCACAGTACCCCTGGGTTTATTGGTGTTTTTGGCAGTTCTTTCTGGTTGTTAACCGTTGACAGTAAATCCCTACCTAATGCCATTTACCTTCCATTGTTTGACCTACTGGAAAACATTTTTTACAGCCAGACAACAGGCTAAATGCTGCCAACGTGGGATTAAACATAAAGTGACCCTGAATTAAATGGAAAGGCCAGGGGGCGAGTTTAGAAGCTGCTGACAGATGAGGATTCCAGGAATGAAATCTGGGTGAGGAAAGAAGTGCTATATTGTAGTAGCACTTCGTACTTGGCAAAAAGTACACAGTGGCTCAGATGTGGTTCGGATCAGCCCCGCGGCGGTCTTTCTTTGTCCCCAGTGACAGGAACTCCTCATACCCCATCTCATACCCTTCTCGGGCTTAAACTCCAAACTTATCCTTTGTTCCCTCCTTGAAATAGAAAATCGAACTGAAGTGACCTCTGAGATAACTCTCAAGTCGTTCAGACGAGGAGTTTGGTTTCAGTGTGAAATATCTGCTATTTGAAAAAGCCTAAGAAAAGAGAACAATGTTACACTGTGGATATTAAAAGGATTATCAGTAACTTAACTCCTTTCCTGAGAAAAAGATTACACGGTGGATATTCTTTTACAGAAAATGAGTTATGAAGGTCAGACAGAGTTGAGGTCAAATACAAACAAAATTCAGAATTGTAAGAAACTATGTGGTGACATAAGGCTAAGCTAAGCTAAAAAGATAAATAAATAAAAAAATTTTGGCCCTTTCAATATGACACACATCACTGTGAGCACAAATGTCTGAGATGATAACTCCAACTTCAAATTTCCTGAAAAGATCTGAAATGTGATCTCTGCTTGCTGTCCAACATGGCAGACAGGCTAATCACAATTCACCTCAAGCAGTGACGCACCGATATCAATTCCTGCTTCCGCCCAGATCTGATAACATATCAAAAACAAGTCCTCCAATAACACCGTATGAGAACAGGTGCGTCATTCATTAGTTGTTTTTTTTTTTTTTTTTTTAAACGTAATGTCTTTCAGACTTCACACAGCGACAGAAGAGAGCTGTTATACATTTAGGTGCCAAAACTGTCATGGCAGTACAGGTCTGTATGACCATTATATTGTAATATTAGGGTGAGAGAGAATGTGGCAGGACAGTAGGTCACTGGATTTGCACCCTCCTCAATAATCACCTCTATTTGCAGGGGTTAAAAGAAGGGCCCATAAAACATGACCTTTTCCGAGGCTCTAATCGCTCTCCTTGGGGCCAGGCACCTTCCATTCCCAACATGACAGCTTTACAAGTCCCTTCTGACACCATCGCCTGTGTTCAGGGACACTAAACATGCATAGCTACAGACTAGAACAGTGCAGGAGGAAAGGAGGGAAAAGGATGAAGAGCAGAATGTCTTAGAACATGGAGAAAGTCACAATCCGGAAGATCCAGAAGGCTAGAAGGAACAAGACGTTGATTAGTATGAAGTGTGTACTTCAGTTAGCTTTGATCTCATCATTAAATATACTAGTGAGCATTTGTAGAGGAGATGTTGAAAGAACCACTTGTACCAGTACCAAAGCCTTTTTAAATATACCGTGTATAAACATTATCACGCCTACTGCAAATGTTGGTTTAATATGAATTTTACAAGCATTTGTATGTGTAAGACTATGCTAATCTAAATGTTAAACAAATCTGATTGGTACAATTCAGTTTTTTGCTGGCAGCTGAGACCTTAAGGTTTAATATTGATACTGTGTCAATGACAGAACCAGTTACACTAAATCAGAAAATAGTGCTGAAATGCCCAAAAAGGGAGTGCACTTCAGTGAAAAAGAGAAAAAAAACACGATGAAGGAAATGTATGAATGAAAGATCGAGGTTGGGGCTGAAAGCATGCTGACATGAGTTCTAGCTCTACCCAGGCCTAACTGGGTCTGTGGGTCTTTTTTTCTTACATTAGAGATGTTCCGATTCATCCCTGAAGCCTTCTCCCTGTCCTCTTGCACTACTTTGCCATAACCTTTTAGACTTGCTCCCAGAATAGGTTCTTTATAAATAGTTCTCCATACACAAACACACACACATAGACACATACAACTGTGACCAAACACATGTTAGTCTTTCATATTATCTAAAGAACATAATGCCCAGAGGAAGAAAACTTTCACTTTCTGCTTTGTGATTAACATATACAGCTGTTGTAAGTTGTTAGATTCCATATTAAAGCAGAAGGCAGAACAGAACTATTGTGAAACCTGTCGTTCACAATTACTGACGTCTTCAAAATAGCAACAGATGGTGAGTATGATACTAAAAGAATACATTTCCTCGGAGGGAAAAGGATAATATATATGCAAATTCAGTGACATTTTAACATGAATTCTTCTCTTGCAACACCTACGTCCTGGTCTCAGAGTATAACCTCCATTAAGAAGGTATGCACTGAAAAGAAAGCACATGGAATTGTTTTGGATAAATGGGTGTAACACATTTGGAAACTGGTGAAATATAACTCCTGTGATAGTCACTAGTTTATCTACAAATCCCATGGTAAGTCTTTGTAATCCTCTAGTTGGGAGTGTCAAATGCTTTTCAAGATCTTAAGCCACCCATCTACTTGAGGTTTGAGTTTTTCAGATGGAAACAGCAAATGGAACCACAATTGTCTTTTGATGCAGCTGTTTTCTTCAGTACAGACTTCCCCGAGTTATGTGAAATTGACAAAATAATGTGACCATCCACTGAGGTTAGGTTGCTGTTTTCTCACTGGTGGCGCTAAGGAGGCTAAAGCCTAAGAGCTGCGATGTCTGAAACTGTTGTTAGGTTGCTGTCACGGTCTGGTGTTAAGGGCCCTCAAGGCAGTACCCCGTTCCCACATTCTCCTGAGTGACTTTGCATGTCACAACCCATAAAAAATTGCAGGAAGTGCAAATTTAAAAAACAAAAAACAAACCGTAACAAAACTTTGAGCTAAGTGGCTTACATAAGCAAATGAGTTACAAGAGTTTAAAAAAGGCAACTTGGGACCAGACTATTCCCTCTATTTATTTGACTTCTACAGCCTATTCACACCAGCACCTAAAATGCAAACTTAACAAAATAAGTCCATTCTATTGGAACTGCAATGATAAGTAGATTAGCTTGTGGGAGCAAAGCAAATACATACAGATTTTTCACATGAAGTTAAACTTTGAAATGACAGGTGACCAATAGCAAGTTGTCTTGACAGTGTTAACCTTTGAGGAGTTGAGAGTCGTATCCAAAACTATTGTAGCTCATTAGCTGTGTTGCACCTGTCACTTTTATTCAAACTTCCTCTGTTAGTGCAAACTGTTCCACAGAATAGCAATTTGGTGCTGACAGTGATGAGACAGGAGTCAAAGATACAATTGTGTCTGAAATTATTATTATTGTTCCATTATGGAGCGAGCTAAGCTAATGAGCTAACGAGTTTGTTAAATGATCTTTGGCAAGTCTGTTAGCATACAAATCTTTACTTTCCTTCTTTAATGTAATTGAAAGAGGCGCTACAATGGTGTACAAACTTCTACGGAAAGTTAACAGAACAACAGAGGGACAATAATAAGAAACTCCATCATTACTGGATAGCCATAATTAGCGGATAGCTACAGCAGTTATTGTACTAATTTCTACAACCACATTTTTTTTTTTTTTTTACAGATGCAGATTTATTTTGCTAAATGTAACCAGCCCTTGAATTTAACTTCTCTAATAACAACACTGAGATTCAAATCCAAGATCTCTTTTAGAACTTTGGTATCCTTTGCTAACCAGGAATAACTACAGTAACGCTTCCAAATGCCAGAGTTTAAGATTTCAAGAAGTTGTTTACAAGTTTCTCAGTGTTTGAAAGCCAAGCATTAAAAAATGAGCAGAGGTCACACTGTGATCCAGGCTGCTATGCATACTCCACCGAGAGGTCAGTTTAATGTCACCAAGGTAATTGAACATCCATGTGTTTACAAGCAATGCGATAGGACAGTGTGATTCTTATGCACCGCACATAAAAATTAACGACGCAAACCTGAATGAACTCTAAATGAGAACAGAGAACACAACAGATCTGTAGATACCGAAGCGCCACTGTCAGCCAGCATTACAGCTTTGATCGATTACCATCATTACCATAATTGGAAATTGCACTGTTCCACACACTAACTCCATAATATCCTTGTTATACTTTGTCACTGGTGATGCTTTCAGCTCTGGTTTTCTTTGAGTTACTGCAAGAGTTTGACAGACCAGACCGGAACCAGATTAAAGAAGCTAGGCTGACAGATTTAACCAAAGGGAACCTTAGATCTGACGCATGCAATTACTGTATGTTGAGACCACGACGGTGGTGACACATCTGCTGACCTATTGTCTCAGCGTTCGGTAGAAAAGAAGACAAATTTCTTACCTCGTCTTGTTTTTCATAAAAGGGCGTGTAGAATATGAGAAGGGTGATGTCGATATTTTTAGATTTAAGTTACTTGAACCCATTTGTGTTTAGTGTTTCACACATAATTTGTATTCTCAGTGTCAGTGTGGAGACACGTCCAAGACAGCATTTTGACTATAATGGGACACTAAAACTGACCTTTACTCAACTTTTAGAGTTGGTAAGGCATGGTGAGTCGGTGACTCACTCCCTATATTCACTGAGACTCCGGGAAACTCAGATAGGTTTCCCTTTTCAACGAATAACTACTAGAGACATTTATGAAAAAATGAATCAATAAATAAATGAATTGCTGTTTTCTTCACATTGTATGTAGGTAATGGAGGAACTGGCCTATATCAGTAGAAAACACTAAAACGTCAATATCGGATATTCATTCTAATTACGAATACATTAGAATGAGCTGCGCAGTTATAGAGATTTAATGGAGCATAGCATTGGTTCTGTAGTAGCAGTCTTTAGCTTTACCAATTGACTGACTACCACCTATTGAGTAACATTCAATCATGCAAATACAGGTGACAAAATAGTGATTGTAACCTATGTCCTCTGATACATTCAAGAGCCATTCAGTACCCAATCCTTTTCCTTATATGTAATATGTCTGATATTATTCATTTAAAGATCATCAGTACATCTACACTAACAATGGATTACATGTATGTGCATCTAACTTTGCAGATCTCCTCAGCTCTATGGAGTGTCTTTCAGCTCATTGTTTTGGTTTAACACCCCATAACTTTACTGTTTTGGTTCATTGTCAGTTTCATTTGCAGCACCTCTGATAAATCAACTGTACACTACCCACCCAGCACCAAACATTAGATTGACAAAGATAGCAACTAGCTGGTGAACATTGTGGTGCATTTAGCAGCTAGGATATGAAACCAGATATTAGCGTCAGAAGGTGATGCAGACCAAAAGCACAGCTAAAAGAAGGGTGATCATCAATGTGACTGCTAGAAATATGAATCAAGATGTTACTCCATGTCTGCCCAATGTTTAAATTAGAAAATGTTTGCAATGCGTCCAGCTTTTTAAAAGTAAAATAATATGTCAGTGTTGAGATTACATGTTGTTTTTGGCGCCATCAAGTGGCCGAATCTCAGTTACTGCAGTTTAACTAATATTAAATAATCATTGCTACTTGGATTCTTTTTAGAGAGCGTTTTCCACCATATCTAATTGTGCAACCATTTGCTATAAAAGTTCAATTAATTACAGTGTTTGCGATCAAAGTGAGAGAAACCATTGCTTCATTTAGCTTGTTTAGCCTTCCAGCCATAATGACTTCAAATTCTAATTATGTCAGATCCACGAGGTTATCTCAAATGTCAAATCCCGCAGCCAGTCTGAATTTAGGATTCTCTGTATTGTAATCTCTATCACGTCCTATTGGTTTAACCTCCGGCACAAACAGAATAACACAGCAGGCCCTGATGCACCTTTAAGTGCAAGTCTACACCGTTTAATCACGTTGGACCCTCTCTGTACTGTACCACACTTATACTCCACAGAGCTAAGTGCTTGTCTTCACTTGAACCGACAGCTCTGTTTTAATCATTAATACAAAGCCCTTCTGGAAGTTGGTTTGTATAAGTGCACCTGCCAAATGTTATAAATGCTGCCCTCCTCTAATCTAATGTTAATGTATGTGTGTGTGTGTGTGTGTGTGTGTGTGTGTGTGTGTGTGTGTGTGTGTGTGTGTGTGTGTGTGTGTGTGTGTGTGTCTGTGTAGCCGACTGTATATGCATCGCCTGCACTGCACGCCTGTCTGTTGCCGGAGGGGTGTGCGCTGACGTTAGTGTCATCATGTGATGGTGGAGAGAGTGGAGAGCCAGAGATGCACAGATGGTTTCAAGGCGGGGCTCCTCCCAGTGTCACAGGCCTCCTGCCGTCTGCGCTCACAGACAGGGAGCAAAAGATCAAAAGGGGGGGGGGACGGAGATGCTTCACATGATAAGACCACGACCACTGGACTCATTCGCATTCTCGCGTTGATCTTACACGGTTTAATGTATGCGTCTCTGTGCTGTAGCCGGGATCAACTTTGACAGGTTCAATCAGGTTCGCTTAAATTCAAAATCAAGGGTAAGGATGAAGGCCAAAAAAAAACACTGTTTGTAATTAACAGTGTACATTCCTTCCAAGATGAGAAGGTATTCATGTCGTATTACGGGGTTCCTTACAGATGAAAAGAAGAAATCCATATTATGCCCTTGAAAGTCTTCATAGGATTTTACTTCATTTCGAGGATCATAACAGCCCACGGGAGATCAGTGCAGCCGAATCCTTTCACTGTGGAGTTGTTTTTTCTAGCAGTGCAACCGTGAATGCTGATAAAATTGCAGCTGTGGACATAAAATGCACTTCAACTGCACACGTTTGGACCAATGAAAAGATCTAGATCATGAAGGAAACTGTTTTAACAAGCTTGGATTTCTTCATTCTGTTAAAAAAAACAAACTCCTTGACCCTAAATTTTATCGTTTTCAGACCTCTACCAAATATTTGAGCATGTTTTCAAAGCATAATATTTGTTCTTTTTTTTTTTTTTTTTGGTAAACCCTTTTATAGTTTACAAGACTTGGACAACCATAATCTAATCTGATGGTCTTTGCAAGTATTACATGCCTCATACAAGTGATAAAGTTTGTCCAAAAGTTTGGGTGAAATAGATATTTACTTTCTCATAACACAGTGACCACTACCTCTAACGGTGGAACAGACCTTATAAAGAGTTAATTGTAACATCACTAATGATAAATTCTTCTCACTTTTAGGCTAAAACACATTTAAAATTGATCTCACTTATAAAAATAAGCATACTGTAGACAGCAGTATTTGTGCTACTTGATATCAAATCAAAACAAAAATGTGTGACATCGCCTGCCACTAACCAGAGTTACTGGTAGGTGATGAGTCACAGTCTTTGGAAAAGTGTCAGGAGTGAGACTGGAGTCAGCAAGTTCAGTATTGTGTCTGTTACCAGTTGTTAAAACTAAGTGCTATAATTCAGTACAGTTTTTAAGTAATTGTAGTAGAGTATAGTAGAGTATTTACTCTTGTTGCTAGGTTACATTTCTAGTCTACTATGTTTATTTGATACATATATATTAAAATGATTCATTAATAGGAATGATGAGGATGGATGGGTGGATGGATGGATGGATGGATGGATGGATGGATGGATGGATGGATGGATGGATGGATGGATGGATGGATGGATGGATGGATAGATACTTTGTCATTGCACATATAATAAAACAAAACTACATTTAGCATTCCCATCCCAGCAGCATTTCTGTAAATACAGTTAAATTCATATAAAATATATGTATATGTTATGTATATGTTACAGATACATAAATATGAATATATGAAATACTTATAAATGATACTTCCATTACTGACTATAGTAGAATCTATTAAATTGGCTTTACACTGTTTACAGTACATTGCTGTTTGTTAAATTATTTAGCAATGAATATGTTAATTATGGCTAGGTATGACAAGAAAAGGCAGCTGAGAAAAGGGTGATTCGGGAAAGCCTAAAACATTCCTTTGTGAATGCTAAGCAGGTACTGCAAACTTAAGTAGCTGAGAGGTGAATGATACAAGATGAAGATGAAGCTCCCTCTCCTCTTACTAGCATTAAGATTTCTCAGCGTTCAAAAAAACCCACTTATACACACACACTAGTATAAGTGCAAGTCTTTCTGTGTATGTGTGTGCGCTTGCTTGTGAAAAAAAAAAAGAAAAAAAAAAGAGAGACCCTCTCCACAACTCCACTAGCCTCCTCCAGCACGCTGCTTAAGTGACTTCTAATGGGAAGAGAGTCATGGTTCGAGGCAGAGCTTGGCAGAGAGTGAATAGCATAATTGCCTGTGTCTGAGGAGGGCGGGAATACGAGGGTGCTACAGAGGAGAGGGTTATATTTACATGCTGGGTTGCGAGCGTGAGCAGACACACCACGGCATTTAAATCTGACACTGCAGCCGGCGGTGAACCTTGCCGATCTCATGCGGTGCCTGATTGTTTTTACTCCTAGAAAAATGCTTGCTGCATAAATAGTGGAACGATATTGAACTGAATAGCACACACTTTGCATGTAGTGCCAGCACATTAGCATGAAGGAGAACATGCAGTCACACACTGCTTATTCATGCTGTAAAGCTAATGTTTCTATCCTAGTAGAGTGAGCAGGTAAAGCTTAGAATCTTTAAAGCAGCAATATGTTTGATGTAAACAGTGGATTCAGTGAGCACTTACAAGAGGGTGCTCTTAGTCATACACCCACTGAGATACTGCAGTCTCCATAAGCTCTTACAGCAACTTTAAACTAATTGTTGTGTCCAAAGCAGTGTGAATTTTTGGCTTTGATTAATGACAACTACTATGGCCTGAGGTTGGAGCCAGTATGAAAGTACTACATGAGTAAAGCGCAAGAGAGTCCAGTTCAAAAAAGGTCAAGTTTTCTCTGGAAAGTCAATCATTTTTTCAACAAATCATGGTCTCAGTCTCTAAATCCTATGCTTTTTAAAAAGTGTGCTATTTTTGGAAATTATTGCTCTGTTAACAGCATTTTAAGACTTGTAGTTTCTTTGATGTCTGTCATTTTTGTGTTAGCCGATACTAACCCTAACTCTAATCCTCAACTGAGCCGAACTATTGTCACAAAATTTAACTTATTTTAATGTTAATCCATTATGATACATGCCCTGTTACCACAATGTAGTTAAAGCAGCTAACGTTAGCCCAAATGTGCAATGCTTAGTGTTCCCTTGAATGCATTATAAGCTAGCATTGCAGCCAAGTTTTTATCAGTGGTCACTCCTGGTATTGCGGCAAAAAAAAGCCCTTGTGGCACAAAATGCATGTTCGGGGGAAAAGAAAGTATAAAACTCGACAGGATACTGCGAACCTGCAAACATGGTCAATTATAAATCTTTTCATCAAGAATTTATGAACCACAGAGGTTTTATGTTTGTAGAACTATAGCCTCTCGCTTCCAAGTTTACTTCCAGGGCTACGTACACCTGGAAAATAGAAGCTTTTTGGGTGTATGTGCCAGCTGGGCAGTTGTTACTAGACTGAATTAACCTTCAGGTAAGCTAGTCTGAGGTAGCACGACATGTTTCCAAAGCGTTAAAGGCAACACACACTCCTTATTTGGAAAGTCCTGGCTCCAAATGTCTAAGATGGTGCCAACCACATGTAGCAACTGCTGACTTCAGAACAGTTCTAATGAAACAGGTGATACCACAACTTGCTATGTCCATCTTTATAAGCAGAGGCAGACTTCTTAAAATGGCGCATACCTGACCCCTTTGTAGGCTTGTTGAAAATAGAAAGGAAACATAGTGTTTTCAGGCTATAGTTAGTTGTAACTCCAGCTCTCAGATAGCAGGCATGAAGTGTAGGACACCATGCCCTTTTCTTTAATTTGACAGGATGAAACAACCCGTCTTTAATTTCAAAGTGACAAGGTGAGTCAATTTCAAAGACGTAGCGAAGTGTCTTGCCAAGGGCCTACACTCTCTTTAACCAAGTGGGGACACTGATAAAAGTCATGCTCCTGGATTTATATGGTCACTATGCAATGACAATTAATAATCAATTAAGTTTGCCACTAACTTAATAGACAATTACATTTTGATAAGCACATTAGACAAAAAGTTATACAGAACAATTTTCTTTTATTATGAAATCATTTTAAATTGCTTTTCAAAAATTATTTAGTGTCATAATTGTTGCTTTAACTTTAATTTCATTCATTATTAATGTCAATCATTCAAAACTCAACAGTCAAATTAACCAGAAGTATTATGTGGAGGGAATGGGGATTTCTCTGAATAGTTCTACAATACATTATTAACTACAATGTATAATGAAGTATTCAACACAAACTCTCAAGTGTGAATTTGCATTTAAAACTCAAACTAATTCCCAGGCTGTACAGTGACATAATAAGCACACAGCTAATCCTTGATGGCCTTTTTGTGATACTGGGTTACTCTGATTTTTCTTTGACCCTTGCCAAACATGGCCTCATGTTTAGCATGGTCAATACAATAAAGAAAGTAGAAATCTTTCCTGCTTTAGGACATGACTGAATGACATGGTTTTCTGTCTATATCTTGAAGAAATTAGCAACACCTTGTCTAAATCTCACCCCAAATTTCTTAAGCAACGTGGCACTCTTTATTGATCGTATTAGGAAGGAGAAGTGTCTCACTGGGACCTAATTAAAATGGACCATACCGTTTTGTGTTGTATTACATTGCATTGCATTGTATTATAGTGTGCTGTGATCTACCAGGTTTGTTTTCTCTCGTGGCCTTCCTTGACCTCTCTGTCTTAGTTACACCGACTTGATTCTTGACGCTCAATCCACTTATGGACATTTCAGTCATTACCTGGATTGAAATCTTTACTGTGAGCTGGCAGTTTGTTTGTTTTATTTGATTTTGTTCTGTTTCGTTGTGTCGATTTGTCTATTTTGTTCTCCGTGTTGTGGAAAAGCAAAATTTTCATAAATAAAATGTTTTTTTTTAAATAATTATAGTCTAAAGTATCAACCGCGCCTGAAGGTCCCTAGAGAACAAAGATAATAAATATTCATCAGTTTCAGAACTACAACTAAAGAAGCACTGATTCCACAAATGCATCCAAAAATAGTTGTATCCTCTTTTGAAAAACAGAAAAAAAAATAAAACACACAAAAACTGCAGTGTCACAGTTGCGTGAGGTGAGCGAGAAGTCAAATTTCAGTTCCATTTAAAAAAGACGTTCATCAGTGTGTCATTTAATGGAATTTTTCCGCAGGATGTGATTTGAATGAGTTGTGAAAGTTTCCGGCTAATTTTGAACTCTCTGACCTGGATCAGTCTGAAAAACACAGCCTGTTAACTTTTTTTTTTTTTTTTTAAAGCGGTGGCTGTCTAAATATCCCATCGTCCTTGAGCTCTACTTCTCAGTGACTGACACTTGAGTATGGTTTTCGTCTAGCCAGACTTCTGGCCCTGCTTTCTGCTACCGCAAGCTCAAAGTGTAATCCTCTCAAAGTCAAGCTGTTTACCTCAGATTCAGACCCAGTTCAGCATCTGGGTGAACGTGATATCTGAGGTCATTTAGATAAAACTCAAGACACACGGTGACTTTGCACTTTTCTGTGTTGTTTTTTCTTGTGTCTCCTACGTCCTTCTCATCC
>JANJYP010138769.1:0-48790 GCA_024605115.1 Rastrelliger brachysoma
TTGCATCACACCTATGACAGTTTTTTATTACAGTCTATAACAGCCAAAATGCAGACAATGACAATGTTAGCATGCCAGTGTTTAACAGGTATAATGTTTACTATCTTCACTGTTTTAGCTTAGCATGTCAAGATGCAGATGTTCACTAATCATTGCTAAATACACAGTATAGCTGAGGCTGATAGGAATGTGATTAGCAAGTAACTTGATTTGCAAGTATTTGATTATAGTGGAAAAATCAGGAGAGGTCTATAAGATTCATGCTTTAGGGACAATGAATGTCTGTACAATGCCTTTAGTTGAGATATTTCAAACTGGACCATAGTGGTGAAGTGACAGAGCTATATCACCATCTCTAGGGCCACGCCACGACTATGGTTAAAAATTCAACAAATTACAGCAGGACCTGAATGTCCTCAGGCACTTCAAATAATCCACTGAACATTGAAAAATCCACACAGAAAGACTAACATTGATAATTGAAGATATTTCACAGCTCATGAAATTGGTGGTCAAAACAAACTGCAGAACTCATGGCCAAATAAGTACCATTGTTGAGTCAGTAACTGGCCCAATTTTCCAGTCTCTAAAATGCAATGAGTATATTGTGAAAACCAGAAAAAATATAAGTAACTATAACCCATACATAACCTTCATACACACATATACAGAGAAGCAATCACATACAGTCAGTCTAGCCTCAGTGAAGTTCACAAAAAAAACCATTCCTTTTAAAAGCTATAACTCACATGGGCTCCTCTTTTCCAGTTTGTTGACAATTTAAATCCCACTTTCAGGTCATGTGGACTGTCGGAGGCTGTAAAAGTGCTAGTAGAGCAGTCTGTGTGTCTGTCCATCCCAGCATGGCTGTGGTAACACTGCTGACTATTTCCTCCTCACCATAAGGTAATCATTAGATGTGAGAGGAAGCTGGCAGCAGACTACGTAAAATAGAATATCCTCAAACTTCCAAATAACTTGCAAGAAAGGCGGAGTCTGTTGATAATAAGTATATGGATATTACAGACAGTAACATCCATGTATATTATAGTATTACATGTATAATACAGTAGGAGCCACAGCGGATGCCCTGGTGGGTTTCATCCATTCTGTGGGATATTTGTATGAATTCATTTGGGGTTTTTGAGCATCACTGAGGCTAGAATAAAAACAGCCTGACATATTGCCTTCACAAATCCATGTGAAATTTGTTAAGCTGGAACAAAAACAGCATGTCAGCAGTGCTTAGTGTTTGCTACACTATGTAATATACCTAATTGTACTTTGTACTGCTTAACTATGCATTAAGTAATTGAATAAAGGTAAGTTTTGACAGAGCATGGATGAGTAGAGCATAGCAATGTAATTTGGCTGATTATCATAAGGCACAGGACTCAGCCACATCAGCCTGAGGCCTGCTGGTTTCACCTCCATCTCTGCAAATTAGCCTGAACTGATGGAGAGATGATGTTGGAAAGAGGAAAAGAAGAAAGAACGAAAAGAGAGTTCCTGTGGTTCACTGTGGCTTCAGGCCTCTGTAATCAGCATGCCAAGCTCCTGATGTCTAAATCCACAACTCGGACCCAGACAGTCTACACTTACTCTACACACATACACATACACAAACATGTGCATGCAAACACAAGCACACACACAGCAAACTCCTGACACATGAGCTCCATTCATGTTAAGGTTGGCTACAAAGCACATCCTGAATAAATGCAAGGAGACTATATCTACTGTATGTAGTGTAGTACAGAACCATACATAATTAATTCATATAACAATTAGCATCTAAGATTTCTGATTTTCAAGTTAAATGACTAAAATTGCAAATTATAAGGTAGTGCCCAGCCGATACCAATGAGTGCCACTTAAATATCAATGTTTGAGAGACTGTGCAAAGGTTGAGACATTTAAGAAAGTTACATGAGGTTGTTTGCTTTAATATCAATGCTTAACTTCAGCATATCCCTTAAATTAGTTTTTTAAGAATTGTGATCAAGATATGAACAAAATGGAGCATTTTACAGTTTTACAGATAAACTAATACAGGGTAATAATGTCAGTTTGGAACATAAATTGCGAAAGCTCTTTTTCCTTAGCAGTGTTTATAGTGTTGTGCAGCTTAGTGAGTTTATATACATGTACAATACAAAATGATTTTTTTAATCTTTTAAATTATAAAGGTTTTAGTGGTATTAGTGGAATAGAGAAAGTGTTCAACTTTTTTGTAATAAAATAGGGCATAGAATTAACTACACTTTTCTCACTTTAAACCATTCACATTCTCTTGCATGGACACATACACACAAGAAAACCTCTCCCATACCAGAAAAATGTAAATGTTCAGAAGCATAATAGCTTACAACATAACATAACGCTCTCATTATGATCAGCCAACGCTCTACTAAATGGCATCTGCTTTAAACATCAGGTGTTTCTTTAATGAACATGCAGCCAAATCATTCACGGCTAGCTGGCTGCTCATCATGATAAGCAGCAGTGACATGGCCCGTTTTCATCCTTATGCTATTCGCAAGGGGGCTTTGTTGAGTTAAAACGTCATCATCGACCATCTCTATTTATAGCCAAACACTGACACGGAGGCAAATGATGTCATACTTGCATCTGTGTGTACATGTGCACTGTGTACATGAGGCTACATTGGACTATTCATCCTCCTTCTTGTGCATATGCATTGTTCAAGCATAGGTCAGCATTACAGAGCTCATTTTAATCAGATGAGAGATAAAACCATGAGACAGAGCAAGTAAAAAGCACTTCCTGTAGTGGGAGTGAAAGGATTAGGCTAATATTTGGGGGCAGGTTTATCTAAAGGAAAAAAGTTTCAGTCAGAGAAACTTCTGTTGAATAACCCGTAAGGCAGCCCATCAGGGCTGAGATGGTGGGCTTTTATAGTTAGCACCTATGAAAGACGACTGATAATGGTAATACTCACATGGGTTTTTAAGCAGAGGGTTTTAATGTGATAAGGATTATACCAAGTTTGGTATAAGGTAGTGGATGAAATAGACACCCAATGATGAATAACGAAGTCTCTAATGACAGCTTTATTATCACAGGGAGTAATAGTGAATGTGGTGGATTTACAGGCCAATACATGACTCAGACTGATGGGAATCTAGCTCAGCTGTCACTGAAGAACCATTGTTAAAGATAAATAAAGAGCTGTATTGACACTCCTCATCTGGTGGCTCTCTATGGGACCATTTGGAGTGGTTTAGTGGGAGGATGGAGGACATGATGGATGCTAATGTTTAAAGTGCCTAGGCATTTTTTTTTAAATACACCAGTTATACCCAGTGGTGCTGTGGCTGGTCACCCCATATTATCTGATTTCACACTTTGAGTGCACTAATCTCTTTGGGTCTTAGTCTTGAGTTATCATAAGCTGCCAGAATGCATAAATATGTATACTGACAAGAACTAGGATGAGAGATCATATCACCCCCGTCTTAGTTTTGCTGCATTGGCTTCCTGTAAAATCCTTTTGCTCACTTTCAAAGCTCTTAATGGTCAGGCCACATCATATTTTACAGAGCTCAGTTCTTCATGAACCATCCAGAGCACTACAACCAAGCATGCAGGGACTTGTGGTAGTGTCTCTAAAAGTAGAATGGGAGGCAGAGCCTTCAGTTATCAGGCTCCTCTCCTGTGTTCGGGGGGCAGACACCCTGTCTACATTTCAAAGTAGGCTTAAAACTTTCCTTTTTGATAAAGCTTATACTTAGGGTTGGGCCAGCTCCTAGTTTATGCTGCTATAGACTGCAGGGAGGACTCCCATGGTGCACTGATATTTTCTTTTATTGTTAGATTAAACTGTTGAAGAATAGCTCTAAAAGCAATCGATAAGATAATGACTAAAATCAGATAGTCAATTGCAGCTCAAGAAGTGCTAATTCAGTTGTGACAACGATGGAACTTAACAAGTGACTGCTTGGGATGTTCATATAGTAGGGCTGTGGAATTGTAACCATTAATTAACAACAAGAAAATTAATCAGACATTGGTCTATAGCATGATATGGCAAACATATTCAAAATTGATTAAAACTCTTCTATCTTCTATCTCACTTAGGTTTAATGTAATTAATTGCGCTCCATGGTAAAATATTCAGCAGCTTATTTATTTTGCTTTGTCTGAATCTATTCATTTAGACAACATAACTTCGTTTAACAATGCTAAAATATGATCATATCTATATAAAATCATAAAATCTATGAACTCACTGGACACAGAAATAATTTGTGTTGTGTTCTTTTCATGTACATAACAACTCAGCATATTAACAGAGGAGGAGGACCAGAGTCAGCTATGTCATCTAATCCAGCAGTCTTCCTGTCCTGTGTACTGAACAGCCATATAGGATGTAGAGTACATGTTATAATTAGTCATCTTCTTGTAATGTTGGCAGAAATGAAAGTCTCCCTAAACATCCAGAGTTGTGGTAGTCAGTATTACAGTCTGTAATTTTAAAACAGCAACCCAAAATTATAAAATATAATTATATTAATAGTCACACCGATATGATTTAGTTATGGCTGTTTGTTGATTTTAAAAAAAACCTATACGAAAATATAAATTAATTCACTGACACATCTGTCAGTGTCTCTCGTTTCCATGCATGTATCAACACCAAGAAAGCCTTGTTCAGCTTTTTTTGTTTTGTTTTTAATCAAACCTTCTATCAAAGATGAAAAGTCTCACAAATCCACATCACCAGCCCCAAGCAAATATTCATCACAAAGAATAAGTCTGTTTTCAAAAATGACCCATCCAAGATACAGCACAGCTGACTGGGATCTCTCAAGCGTAGGAAGATGGAGAGAGAAAAAATAGAGGGAGAAAAAAAATTGTGCATGTACTCCATTGGGTCTTCCTGTTTTTTCAGGGTCACGTTCTTTGAAACTACAAAACAACATCCAGCTCATTAAACCTCAACAAGCTCCAGCCCTAGTCGTTCTTTTCTTAATGGGAATCATCATATTTTTGTTGGTAACTTAAGAGACAAAAAAAATGTTCCCATTTGGAGAGTAAAATTAAATATGAATGGGTGATGAAAACAGAGATCTGATGCACTCTTCCCAAAAAGGATACTAAAAAAGAAAAAAATGGGGCAAGAGCTTTGAAAATGTTTGAGGACATTTTTCCTGATGTACTGTACTGCTTTTACATCTTTTAAGAAAAATATAGGCAGGAGCATTACTTGAAGCTATTTATGACAACAGACAATAGCCAATAGGCATTTAACAGAGTTGACAGAGTTAAGTTGACAGATATAAGAGGAAAATATTAAAAAGCCTCCATATTATCTTCATTAGGAAAGATGTACTGCTAATTGGGTTCTTTCTCAGTTCAGCCATGAAATGCCTGACATATAATTTGCCTGACAGATAATGTGACACCTTAAGGTCAAGATGCTGAATAGAAAAAAAAAATGCTGGAACCTTAACAACCTTTAAGCTGAGGAGGAGAGGCTGCCGGGATTCATGGTTTGTGTTTGTCTGGAGAGATGAGACTACCAGACTACCAACTCTAAGATTTAGAGTTAAAAGAAATGACACCATACCTGAAACTGTCTCTACTATACACACAAAAGAGACAACCAGTCAGGAGTAGGTGGTCAGGAGTGTGACCACCTACTAAGCAACCGTTCCACTAGTGACTAAAGGTAACACACACAGTTTGAGGGTGTTTGTATAGAGCTGTGCTGCGTCAATGCAAGTGTAGTGGTGAGGATCTCCAGATATTGAAGCTGGCAGTCAGTGATGAATCTCCTTAAACAGACCAGTCCATCACCTCTATGCACAACCTTTCCCACATTTCTATTCCCGGAAAGGTCAAGCACTGATTCCTTCAGGCTCCACACTACTGCTGTGTTTGTGATAGAGCTGCTGTGCGCATGGTCAGTACTTTCATAATCTAAGTTTTCCAATATACATTCATGAGGAAAATTATTCTATGAGAAAGAATTCAACAATTTGTTATGGCAGCTCAAACCAACATAGACATAGAAATAGATAAGCATAGCTATGTCCTTTACAGTATGAATGATGACAAGTTTAATCTTCCAGCCTATGGTGTTAAATATGTTTTCTGTTTTCAACACAAACCTCAGCATTATCAGTTTGTAACACATTTCTGAGCCTGTTTAATCTAGAAAGGTTTAATTTTCCCCCCCAGAGTGTGTTCCTAAATGATGGGAGATGGGGAACACACAGATCGGGTCAGAGCAAAGTCAGAGACAAGTTGCATAACAATAACGCAAGCATGCACACAAAAGCATGTATACTAACAAAATAGGCAAGAAAACATCTAAAATGTGTGTTACTACTAAACACACTTGCACCCACACAAATCTGGAGCACTATAAGTCTACAGGAGAACACAGCCTAAAGGGTTCAGGGCATCTGTACATAAGGTCAGGCTGAGGAATGATGATGCACATTAGACTATAATAACCAGAGGACCCTGCGGTGCTCCCCTTGGTGCTCAGCGGCAAAACAAACTAGGGAAGTAAAGACTCAATGAAAGAGTTTGACAGGTTGGGACAGAAAATAAGAAAACTCAGAATAAAAAAAAACAACAGTGAAGTTGTGTTGTTTTTTTAAAGGACCTCAGATAAGAGAAGACATATCATATGACACAACTTAAGCTGAAAAACTTACAGAAATGTGTTTAAATTGTACACTGAATTAATACATATTATATTGATTTATATCCATATACAACCTATCATGCAAAAACATGAAACGTATTTCCTTTTTTTTGTTAACCCTGCTTGCTAACCCAAAAAGTAGGTCATAATTGTATATAGGCTACAAAATTCATAATTATTTGGATAATGAACTGCACTCTATACCTGTATTGGGAGTCTTCTTCATGCTCTGAGTTTGCTGCTGGGCCACTTTACTCAGTTGTCAGGAAAAGCAGGGCTTCACTCCTCAGATGGAAATCCGGGACTATGTGGCTCTCTCGCTGGAATCGACTTTGTCTCACTTTCCTTGCACTTGTTCTTGTGTAGCTCGCTCTCAGTGCGTGATGACAGCGTGTGTCTCCAGGCAGCGCAGATGTAGATGTGCCGTGTGATGTACAGAGTTCGATGATGTGGACATTCAGTGGGATGCCCAGCCTCGTAACCGCACGACCGTAGTACAGGGAATGTAAACGCACGAAGTGGGCGGATGGGGATACCCGTTACGTACCTTTTACGCACGGATTACCATTGGAGGCCATATATCCAGTCTTGCACTCCAATTTGAGGGAAAATAATGATCTCCCTCACTCACTGAAATGCAAATTTTCAGTGAAGGAACCCCCTTCATTGCTATTATACAGCTTTGTTAAACTTTTCTTTGATGCTGATAATCCATCAGATGGTCACTAGCATATGTTAACCTGCACTGTAGATGGCCCACACATGCCACACGAACTCAGACCTTTCTTCTCGCGGACACCTTAACTGACGTCGTATGTTGACTGAAAGCACAATTCTGCTTGTTTTTTTTTTCCTTTTCTGGAAGCTGTTGTCCTTCATGATTCGCGACCACAGCTGACACGTCGAAGCAGGTTGCAATGAAATCACTGCCAGGTTCTGCCCTCTGCTGGTCCCATGTGTGAACACTATGAATTCACAATGATACTCCACTAGCCGCGTATATATTTTTTGTATGGATGTTACGTTTGTATATAGTTTATCCCTGTATGTTTTTTGCTGAATCTGCAGACTCGCGGAGCAATGTGTCCTTTCCATTCACGGGGAGGAGGGCGCATTTCACACTCACATGAGTATTGTTTTTTTTTGTTTTGTTTTTGGAGCAATGACAATAAATTTCTGTTCTATTCTAGATTCACCACCCCACCTCTTAAGGGTTGCACACACGGGAACGTTTTTTAGGTAGAAACTATTTTATCTGATAATCTCACAACACTGCCTTTGTGTTTCCGTATAGACAAGAAACACTGCTTCTTTTTGAATACAATGGCGTCACCGGTATCAAGCTAAAAAATAAAATAATAATAGTACTATAAATAAATAAATAAATAAATAAATAAATAGATAAATAAATAAATAAATAAATAAATAAATAAATAAATAAATAAATAAATAAATAAATAAATAAATAAATAAATAAATAGTACTGTTTGTTTTGGTCTGTGAATTAAGCATGCTGTTGGGAGGTAGTGAGGTACTGTTTGAATGTTTTAAACCCCAACCCTTAAACATATGTTCATAGCATACAACATAAGAAAGCTTAGATTGCCCTGATTCATTCAAGACTACTCACAAGTTATATGGCTCACAGCTGTAATAGTGTTTGCAGTTAGCTTGGCTAGCTCCTCAGCTAACGTAAAGCCAGCTATAATGCCTACATACCTTTATCCACAATGACTTTTTGTATATAACAGCAAATCAAAATAGAAAACCATACTGGTTGTTGTTTCGCCATACCAGTTGTGTCTTTTTACAGCACCACCTATAGGTGTAGTATGTATATCACACCATTTTCACCCATGTTGCTGTTGCCGTGAGTACGCACATTTTTAGTGATCTGATGCGTGTGTGGATGTAATTTTTTTTCAACCCACAAAGAAAAAAATCAGGAGCGTTCCCATGTGGACATAGCCTTAATAGCTCTGCCTTAGCTACAGAGGGCTCAGAACTTGATGAATAATTTTGCAAATTTGTCACATTTGACCACTTTAAAAGCTCAAAGAAGGTCAGTGACTACTATGCATTAGATGTGTAGGTGGCCCCAACACAAATCAAATGCTTCACCCTAGTATTGCTAAAATTATGCCACTGGGTTACACAATGCTACCAAAGCATTTTGTGAAGAAATGTAACAGACTGAAGTCTTGGTCCACTACAATGGCATCAGTGATTCCCAACTAGATGGGGGCACGAACCCCTCAGAGGGGCACCAAAGTTCTGTTGGTTTTTGAGGAGTGTAAGGAGTGAGGGGGGAGGGACGATCATATGTTACAGCTGTTAAGATTCATTTATTAATTAGAGTAATACATAGCTGGCATAGTCATTCGCAAATTCTGATTTTTTGATTTGATTGAGACTGGGATGGCCATTCCAGAAATTTGTATTTGTTCCTCTGCCTGAATGCCTGTGTGATTTTGAGCAGTTTTTTGGGTTGTTTTGTTGAAATATCCATCCTTGACATAACTTTAACTTTGTGAGTAATTCTTGAACATTATACTCAAGAATCTGTTGATATTTTTTTTAAAGATTTTTTTCAAGCATAGACATTCCCACTTGCAACCTTCAACTTGAACAAGATTCCCAGTACCAGCACTGGCAACACAGCATGATGGCACCTCCACCAAATTTTATTTTAAGTGCTTTTTTGGAATGCTGTGTTCTTTCGTTGCCATACATAACATCCTTTGTTATGACCAAATAACTGAATCTTTGTTTCATCAGTCCATAGCACCTTATTCCAAAATGAAGCTGACTTGTCCAAATGTGCTTTTGTATACCTCAAGTGACTGTGATGTATGTGGAAAAAGGCTTCTCTTTGTGCAAAGTGTGCTTAATTATTGAATGATGTGCTGCACACTAATCTGGAGGTGATCTGTGGGTTGCCTTTCACCGTTCTCATCATCCTTAACCTTTTGGCTTTAACAAGAATTGTGCATGTGGTAGGGGAGACAGAGGACAGATGTAACATTTTTGACATTTCTGTCTGTATCTTAAAACTCTTTTAAGCCAGTGTGTTCAAACTGTGACACAACTAGTTACAAGTGTCTGCTATCAAATGGTATAGCTGTTACCTCTGCAACACAAACAGAAAAGGCATAGTTTAGTCTCAAACACAAGGAGTGAAATGTTACAATTTACCCCATAGTCTGGGTTAGTTGTAACACATCCTGGGGTCAGATGTAACATTATTAAATAAGTATTAGGACAAAAATTTGATTTTGCAAGTTTTTTATTGATCACTTGCATTAATGTTTAACATAACTGGTGTGTTTGTGCATATGTGTGTGTGCATGTGTGTATGTGCATGTGTGTGCGTGCCATGCATGTTTCTTACTGTTAATCATTATAGGAACAGATATTGACATTATAAAACTGAATAAAATCTGAAAATGAACATTAATGTCTGTGTGCCAAGCATGTTTCTTACTGTCACTATAATCAGTATAGTAACAGATATTTTAACACAATAAAACTGAACAACAATGTGCACTATGCTGAGTCACCCCCGTGTGTTTCACTTCCAACACCTATATATACTGACATTCTAAGAAAACATACACATGCACATTTAAAATGTTGGTGGTGGTAGATTGTAACATTTGTCATAGTTGTTACAACTGACCCAGACTCTGGTTGTTACAACTAACCCAGACCCCTGTAGTCATGAACTAGCTCACCTTACAGCTAACAACTAAAACATTAACACTAACAACTTGCATTGAGAATATCTACATAGACACACACAAACATGATTTAAGTTTGACGAGTTTAACTTCAAAGCAAACGATGCTATGACAAAAATAAATTAAGTTTAAAAAATACTTTCTTACTTCAAATTTAGTTTTTTCCCTCTAAAACGGTTTGTGTGTGACACAAGTTGCTATCTTTCCACATGTGAAAGAAGGACTAAACTGTGTATGTGCAGAGTGAATCTGACCTGTGTTACAACTCTCCCCTGCTCCATTTCCTCACTATGTTCCTCAGTGTGAAAACTGACAGCTTCTTTAGTCTTCCCCTAAACTATAACACTGAACAATCTTTGTTTTCATGTCATTTGAAAGTAGTTTTGAGGTTCCCATGTTGCCACTCTTCAGAAGAGATTCTAAGAGAGCATGCATCTGTTTATGAAGTTCAAGGCTTAATGAGGACACCAAGCCAATTTTGTGTTCTAATTCATCAGTGCTAAATAGTTACAGGTCAGCAAATCGACAAAATTACAAGAGTGTCCAAATTTATATACTTGTCTAATTTTGTTTTGATGTATATAGCACATATACATATAACAATAAATAATTTATAAATGAAAATAATGGAAATTGTCAGGGGTGCCAATACTCATTCCCTGTCAGATTTAATTTTTCAGTTTTGTCTTTGTTTTACTTCTGCATACAACTGTATGGGGTTGCAAGGGGAAGCTGACCCTTGCATTTACTGGTAAAAAACAGAGTGTCTCTTACACCGCAACATTCAGCTGCAGAGTAGTCTATATATATTTGGAGAATTCAGATGTAAAAAGAAACATGAGGTGTTTAAGTCTAGTCAGTCCAGACTGTTTTAGTATCAAGCTGCTTGAGCAAAAAACCCAACAGGAAGACTAAAGCATGATGGTTTCACATTGTGGTAAAGTTAGGTTGTGTCTCTGACTTTCAGCATGCATCTTTCTTGAGACTCACATTCAGTCATGTACAAATTCCACCTACATATTATAGGTAGCATGGGTTGACCTAGAACGTGCAAAGGCCACAAAATAGGTACAAATGTCATGCATATGTTCAGGGAATATGCACACTCTTTTAGAGTAAGTATCAAAAAATTTTCCCACAAAAAATTGTTTATAACTTAAATCCACATTTAAACCACAGCTGTATAAATGTCAGACCCCATTTTCTATCATGGTTGTGGTTTAGTTCAGCGTGCACTTCCTGTTTTTTGCTGAGAAACAAGTATCACCTGTGAGAATGACAAAAATGAACACAGCCAACAATAAAGAAACACATTTACGGGGTTGCTGGTAGGATTAAATTGAAATGATTATATCTTAAAAAGAAGCCATCAAACTAAAACATCTTCTCATCTGTGTTGTTTTTATTAATTACATATTTTTAAGAATACATTTGTTGTATAGTAAAGCCACATACATGTTAGGATACCAGTGATTCAGATAATACTATTAGTTTGTTATTGCAGAAAAACATTTTCAAATATGCTTAATATATATATATATATGGCTGTACAATTACAGTCTAAATGATAGTCACAATTATATTTGATCAATTCTGAGATCACGATTAATATCACAATTATTTGTCGATTTAAATGACAAAAAGTATTGGCCTAACTGCTTGCACCTCTGTATTGCTCACAGTGCTCCAAAACAAATTGGTTCTCCTATTCACCAAAATTTAGTGCATAGCCTTTATCTTTAAATGAATAAAAAATATTTAAAATTTACTTGTAAATAAAAATAGATAGCATATCTAATTATCAAATAATAAAGGGGATAAAATATCTTCGGTCCACGTGTTTACCGGACACATATCTTTGACCAAATAAAAAGTGACTGCATTGGTGATTTCTACATGTCTCTATGAGCTGGATAGATACAGTGATGCATTTTGCAGACTGGCCTCATCTGAGTTGATGTGGCATGCATCACATTAACAACTGCTGTAATGTTTGGCTTTCATACATTCATCTTATTGCAGTTTGTGGTGTGTTTTCAGGTGGTTAGTTGTAATGATTTGTGGCGCTGACACAACCAACCAATACAGATTTTTTGCGTGATGTGTTCTTACTTAACATCACTCAACTATAAATTGCGTGCTCTCTGCTGTGTCTGACATTTTATTTGATTAGAAATTCAACCAACTGTTGAGGTATTTTTCACTAGTCACTCTTTCACTCTTTTCAAAAGCTCTGATTGGCTCACACAGGTAGGTCATGCAGTGGCTTAAGGAGCACTTTTTTACAGTGGAAAAAATGCTTTGATGCATGAGATCTATGATACAGAGAGAGAACACATTTTCAACATCGCTCAAATACATTAATTAAATTGCCGGAAATCAAAATCGAGATCATGATTAAAATTAGATTAATAGTGCAGCCCTACAAATATCACTAAGTTTAATTCAATTACACAAAAGTTGCATTATAAATCAATCAAAGTAAACATCTTTGTTTAGCAGGCAAAAGCAAAATATTATAAGAATAACCACAACGGATTAAAAAACATATTATTTGTAATCTACCTTTGTTCTGTTACATTGCAGGAAGCATTCTGTGTGAAAGCCACAACTCAGTGTAAAGCCCCCTTTGATGACATAGAGATGCAATATAGCTTTGTACTTTGAAGCTTTGTGTCCTGTTTGTTTGTTTGTTTGTTTTTGCTTTGAACTATTTGTTATTGTGCTCTTATATGTTTTAATATTAGGCTAACCCACTGAAAGGACTGCAAATGAAAATGAGCTATAAGGTAATTTATGTGAAATGGTAACTGTACATGAACAATTGACTAGAAAAACTATCATCATCATCATTTCTACCTTTTCATTTTCATGTTTACCATTTTCTATATTTGTACTCAACCTAATAACTATTATTAATTAACGAGTTGTATTAGATTTTATTTAGAACTATGTGAGAACTATTGTGCAAATAATACATCCAAACCCACCCCAAATGTGTTGTCATCAAATTTTAACAAAGCAATAGTCTGATTTTATCTGATCATCTCTGACTCATGCTGCTTTCAACCTCCGGCTCTGGTTTATTTTTAATAATAGTTCCTTTTGATTGTTTGTATAGTTTTAGAGCTTAGTTTTGATTTGCTCTGCTGTGTTTTTTGTTGATGGAGAATATACAGCATAAATAGTTAAAGAGCCAAGCAAATAATTTTCAGTAACACCTATATTACATGCTTTCAATCTGATAATAATTCTTAACTACGGTACTATGAATATGGCTAGAGACCGCCGAGCGCGTTGTGGAAACACAAATTATTAAAGCTGTCAAGCACAGTCAAACAGGACCGTCTTCTATTATTAACCATTGATATGAATGATAGCCTACCTTCTACAATAGTTTTGACTTTTTTGATTTAAGATTATGTTTTATGTAAAATGTGGATTGTAATCGCCCAATCCCAAAGTGAGCACTACAACTCAAGCCCTAAGCACTCACACTTAAAGTTAGTGTGTGAGGCCACAAGTGCTCCGACTGACAAAGGAATGGGACAGCATTAATGTTACCATGACCTTGTCTTGTTTAGGTTTTCAAGTTCTAGCTAAACATCACAATTTACTGCATTGTGGGAAATTTTATTACCCAAAATCTGCAATGATGCCCACTTACTATGAGGGCTCAGAAAGGGTGCGAGGGACTCCTAAAGCCCTTTGAAATATGACAGTGGGACAGCCCAACCACTGATCAGTTCTGCGGGAGAGTTATAGTAGCCTATGTGAGTGTGTGAGTGTGAACTTTGGGACTGGGCGATTGATTTGTTAAAGCAGCAAGCACTCTAAAAAAAAAAGAGAAAATAAGAAAATGATTAACAAAGAAATAATATCTGATCTGCTTTTCTAAGCAGTAATATCATATGGGCTTGGTGATGAATGTTCTGCAACTGCTGGACGATGGAATCCATTCTTGGCCATAGTTTCATACACATATTCAGCGGAGGCCTGAGCGGTGCTTCTTGACATCATGCTGCAAATGCAGTGTTTCACCTGTTGGTAATGAAATATCACTGTAAAGATTGGCAGGATCATGATTTATGTGTAGAAGTACAGTAAGAGCTGGATTACTTTGTTCTCTCTGCAGCCATGTGAAACTGGTGTAGTTGTCTATTAAGGCCTAGGCCTATAGCATGTCAGTATAAGGATATAGTATATTAGCAGATCTGCTTGATTTGATAAACTCAGACAGCTCTAGCCTATCTATCAGATAACCTTATAAATACATAGACTGTTGGTTTTATCCTCTATATCTGTGGTTGCCAACCCGTTGATAGCAATCAACTGGTAGATCAAAACATTCCCTGTAGATTCCAAAGATAATAGAAAAATATCACAATAAATTATAACTGATTAATGTTTAGTTTCGCAAGCTCCTCTCTGTCTCTCTTGATCCGATTAAAGAGGGATGCTGGCATATTAGCTGATGTACAAAGACAATATACAGCTCTAACAGGTGATAGCCAATAGAGTTAAGCACTTTAGCACCGCTTATTCGAAGCATTATTAGATGATCTCGATGCTGCGTACGGAAACCTCCCCCACGCTGATGTCCGGTGGTTGAGTTGATGCAAAGTGCTGCAGCGATTTGTTGATTTGCTGCCTAACTTTAAGACTTTTCTGGAGACAAGGAACGAGGAGCACGAGGAGCTGTCAGATAATCAGTGGCTGCTGGACTTGGGTTTTTTGACAGACACACACACACACACACACACACATACACATATTACAGTTCTGGTTTCTGAAATGCTGATGTATGGTATGATGTTATGTAACTTGCACAATGCTTGAGTGGATAAGCATCTTCTATCATACAAAAACAAATAGGCCCCACCTTTATTGAGTGTTGGACATAAAGCTGTATTTGGCCTTTTTTGCGCTGACTGAGAATTTTGTTAGCATTACAGATCTATTTTCTAAAATACTGATATTAACTTGAATGAAGCTTCAGTGGATAATATGATCAGGTAGTCTACCATAAACAAATTACCGTCCCTATATAGAAGTCAAAAATATGTCAAATGCCTTTACTTCTTGTGTTGAAAAGAAATTGAATAGTGAAACTAGAATTGAAGTTGATGTGTTGTAGAATTCTCAAAGCAAGACAGCTATGGCCAGTTTGACAGTGTTTTCTTGGTTGCATTAACCAAAGCATTTCATTTAAGTCAAATACAATTAGCCTGAATAAGAGGCGTCAAGTACAATCTGGGCTGTCTTTTCCTTTCAATGCTTCAAAAGGTACATCTTGCCTGTCATGACTGTAGAGGTCAGGGATCTTGGGCTTAAAAAGGTTGGAGACCACTGCTCTATATCTTACAATGTAGGCCTACATTTGATCCCCTAATGATTAGTATGATCAGGAGGAGTGATTACAATGTGAAAACCAGTGTTCATATGGGTATATGACGATTGTTTTAAGACAGACTTAATTGTGAGCCTCTCCTTGAAGGTTTTATACATTAAAATGTTTTACTTTTGGGGCTTGAAATTTGTAAAATCACTTTGAGACTATGAGTGTTTTGATACTAATATTGGTGGTGATATAGAATTCAAAATAAAATTTAAAAATGGTAACAGGTAAAGGCTATGACAGAATGGGGAAAAAAACAAACTTGTGATGTAAATTCAAAGAATATGCAGCCACATCCGGACAGATGCAAGCTGAGCATCGAGTGGTTTTTGTTATCAGAAAAATGGACGATCTTATGAGTTATGACTATCTGTTCAAAGAAGTTATGTGGTTTTGGTGGGGTGTAGTGTGGTAGACTGATAAATGTGTACACATGTACAAATCTCTCTGCAGACACTGGCAGTAACTAATACTACTTCAGTTAAGACACAAAATAGCATGTATATATGTCTGAACTCACCCTTGGGATGATCAACAGGGTGAAGATTGTCGTTATCAGCATGCTGATGGCAGCTGTAGGAATGATGATTAACAGGAATGGACACTGGTTCCCGGAGTTGGTATTATTCTCAGAGGTGTACGGGATGTAACTTGGTGTTACTGTGGGGCACTCTTTAACTGAGGAAAAAAATAATAATGGTCAACGGCAAGAAAAAATTTGTGGGACATCTATTTTCATCTACATTTTTCCAGCTTATACATATTACAAACATATTGCAACAAATAACCACATAAGAAATAGTCCACAATAAGTAGAGGACATGCACTAGCAGGCGTGAATAAATTATTCAGTTCCTTAAAATAAAGGTAGTATTATAACAAATAGAAAAATTCTATATTCATTTTTACTGGGGTAAAACCATGAATGTTATCAGCAAAATGTAGGAACTTGACACTGATGTTCTGACTGGGGTCCTGGAGACCCTGGGCCTTCTTTAACAGCTCAGAATATAACAATTTATCATTGTTTATCAACTACTTGATTTTTTTAATACACATTTGTGATTAGTGTTAATTAGGCTTTTTATACAGCACTACTGCTCTCAAATCTTCTTTTTTTTCCCGCTTTTGAAATTTTCCAATATAACTGCTCATAAGACAGAAACCTAACTGACCCCAAAAATGCAGTGAGTAATGTCATCTCAAGTCCATGTTTTTCTGGAAAAGCCAAGTGCTATCACTTCAATACTTCTCTATGTATTAGGTTTTAACCCCTTAACACCTGTTATCCCAAATTTGTCTCAAACCACTTCAATTTAAAATGCGGTCGAGATCATATATGTGTTCCGTCATTGCCTACAAATGTTTTGCAAGAACTAAAACATAGCATATGCTTGAAAGCAAATTATTATTATTCTTTTAACATAACTGCATGTAAATTCAACTGTCAAGTCGTTAATCAGAAGACAAAGAAGACAAAGGGAAAATTTTGAAATATAACTTTTACACAATAGTGGGTTATGCTGCACACCAAACACTGAAGTAGTAATGCTTATATCAATAAAATACAAGGGCTATCATTAATCATACTGCATTATCATATAAGAAGCGGTTTAATATTGTAGCAGTTGTAGTGGAGTTTCTAGCTGTTGTATATAGGCTACTCCTTGGTATCTTCATGCGTTTTATATTTTAGAACACCAAATGTGTGAAATGTATGATTTTTCCTATTAAATGTACTAGAAATGTAGTGTGGAAGAAACAAAACTGAAAAAAGTATATATACATTTATGTCAGTAGCTACCATTAAGAGAAGATAATGTGTTTTGTTTTGTTTTTTAGAAGAAAAGGAAAAAATATACCTTGTATTATAACTCTGTACTCATTGCATTTGTCTTCTTTGGCAGGAAACTTTGTGTACACACAGGTGTATGAACCAGAGTCATTAAAGGTTAGATTGCTGATGGTGATGCTGTGGTTCTCCAGGGACCCATTTGTCTGAATTCTGCCTTTGTATCTACCATGGGGGGTGATTTTGTCCACTGAATTTGGATTAGGATGATAGTAAATCACTTTCTCCTTATTCGCCCAATCTTTATAGAGATACATCCCTACATAGCCTTTCATGCTGCTGAGACATCCTGCAGAAGAACACTTCAAGGTGACGTTCTCACCAGGCTCTCGGTATATAATGTTCTCTGTTGTAGAAGAGATAAGCTGTCTGATTAGACAGTCTTAAAACATGCCACAGAACACAGACATCTGTATTATTTCAACACTGACTGGATAACATTATTTCTGTAAGCAGTAGTTCAATTGTGATGGATTACACATTAATTCCAGATAAACAAGGAATCTTCATGCATATCAATGCATGAGACTTCGAATAACTTAACTCTTGTCACCATTCAAAGATAAATCTCTCAGCAGTGAACATTGTTGCAGACAGATATATTTACCACAAAATGTTCTTTAAAAGGTATTAGGAGAAATACATGGACATACCTGCACTGGCAGAGAGACAGAGCAACAATATGGGCCAACAGAGTAGCATCTTCATCTTCAGTTGCACTGAACTGTACTGTTGAAGTTCACACCAAAGACAGTGAAGCAGCAGTGCTTCCTGTGTTTGATGTGGGTTATTATGTGCAATCTGTGAATGCTCGAAACAGTAATATGGTATTTAGCTTGTAGCAGCCTGCAGGGTTATGATGCTTAAGCCACACCAGTTTTTTTTTTTTTTTTACATAGCATTTACCATACTCAGTGGTGGCTGAAGGTGAATTGCATGAATTTATTATTTTGGGGTGTTGTTAGTAAATTCTTGCCATATGACTACAATGTGTAAATTCCCATAAAATCTATTTTTCATCCTTTTATTGAAAACAAGACTAAACAAATCCAACGTATATTTGGTTAACCATTTTTTTTTTTTTTAATTTAATACAATTTTGGGTTTTTTTTCCATTTTAAACATAAAAACACATTCATTTTACTATTTCACAAAGAACTTATAACATCTAAACTGGTTTTAATAATGAAAATTAAAACTCAATTTAGTAAGAGAGGGGAAATTACTTCTCTGTCAGGACATTTCAGGATGGCTGTTGCAGTAATCCTAAAGTAACGGATAGTAATCAAGTTACATTCATTTTAAGTCTAAAGTTTTGCCCAAAGCAAAGACTCTGGTCTGGTCCTCCATTGCTTGTACTGACAGCACATTTGGAGGAGACAGTCAGTATGAACAGGAGGAAAGACTGCAAAAATGCAGATGCTCAAACTGCTGCTATTCCTGATTGCAGTATTTATCCACATTCACCTTAAAGAAAGACCTTTGTGTAAAAGAATTGTTTAAAACTAAAATTTTTCTATTGCAAATTTGTATGTTTTCACTGCACTAATTTGGCTTTTAACAACATATTGATATGCTATTTCTCCAATAGATGGCAGCATCACAGTCTTTTCTGAATGCTTAACTTAGACACCATCTTTGATTTTTTAAAGTCTACACACTAACCACAAAATCTCTTCAGGCTTTGTTCAAAAATACTACCATTTCAGCATGTTTGTGGCCAAAAATGCCCATCTACAGACCGAATCTGAATGTTTTAGATTTTGAAAGTTTTTTGATACTTTTCTTGAATAAAGTTTTTGACTAACGTCAGTAATTGTCAATAGTAATGGCCAAAAAAAAGGCCAACCCATTTGCCTTTGCAAAATGCTATACAAACATTATATGCTAAACATATTTGGCATTTCCACCACTTAACTTTTAATTTAGCATCAATCCTGATTACAAAATCCAAAATTTTAATAAATATCCAGGATTTTGACCCTTTAAATACCTGTTAGATTTCCTTCTAAATTACATTTAAATTAAATTATCATAACAATTTCTATTGTTATAGTGTTGTGTGGTGATTGTATGGTGAAACTGAGGACAAATTTCCACTTGTGGACAATAAAGTTTTTCTATTCTATTCTATTCTATTCATATTACCACCAACATAATTTTAACCCTTTATGTTTTTTTAAAAAATATATACAAAGCAGTACATTTTTACTTTGAACAAGACAAACATTTATTTTTATAGACAACAAGAGATAATGCAAAATGAGTGCATGTGTGTGTGTGAGAGAGAAAGAGAAATAGAGACAAAATGCTAACAGTGTGCTTCAATGAACATAACACATACACTGTATGCAGGGTTGGGCTGGCCATAGGGAGGTTTGGGACAATTCCCGAGTGGCCGGTCTGTTTACAGCCACTATGTTTTTAATCCAGTCAGCAGTCGATTCTTTTTTTAATTCTCTTTTTGGTCACTTTTTGGTTAATAACATGGATGTAATGGGACACTAACATAAGTACAATGTATGGCATTTAATTGTGTTCTCATGATTAATAAGAATTGTTCTTAATATTTTGTGTGGAATTTATATAAGAATATATGATTGTTCAGCTGAATAAAGATCTACCCCACTTTTTTAGATTTGCAGTGCAAAAATGGGCTTCAAAGTTAAACAGAGTAATTTCTGATAAAATAATGAATACATTTTAATTTCAAAACACATCTATTCACTGTAATCATATAATATTTACATTACATTAAAACAACATTTCATAAAAATTTATTCCATGCCCTTGCCTGAAGTGTGCCTTCACTTTTTGGCCTCTCTGGACTGTCTTCCTAACGCCATACTCCCCTCTTCCTCGCCTTTACCCAATGATGGTACTAGATTGTATCAGTTTCTTTTTTCCATCCTTTGTTTTCCTTTCTGTTTCATTCTTAACTTCTTCTCTTCTCCCTGTTAAAGTAGGTCAAAGGGAGAATTCCAATAGATTTGTCTAAGTTCTATGTATTGTTGTATTGGCTAATATGGGATGAGAAATGAACCTGATGTATTGTGGCTGTCTGAATTGGTTGGTTTTGTTTTTTCTGAGACGAAAGATAAGGGTGTCAGGTGGGTGGATGGATAAATCGGAAATGGTAGCATGTTGTGAAGGATCGAAAGTTGATGCTGAAGTAGTGAACTCTGAGCAATGTAGAAATCCAAATAAAGCGAGCAGAAACATTGTGAACGGAGTTAAATAACCATGAAGTGATGTGATACAGTGAGTGATCAGATCTGTTGTTTCACAAGCAAGGAACACACAACCAATCTGATATTTCTTAAGAGATTTATTGCACAATGATGAACAATAAATGGATGGATTATGAAGCAGTGTGCCATCTGGTCAGCAATGAACTCCCAAAAACTTCAATTAAAAATAGATCACTGAGGTCTGATTGAATGTACCAGTGGTAGCTATGTAAGAGAGGTATGCGACCTACGATTTGTATGACATGTTTTGGTATGCCATTGCGAGAAGCTGAAGTAGCAGTGCCTATACGGAATGAATGGCCCAAATAATGGATTACAACTTGGCCGGATTCAAATAGGAAGAGGGTGTCAGAAAAACGAGCAATTGGATTTTCTGTAGTTGAGATAGTCTGAGAGCATACAGAACAGATCGAAAGGGGTTAGGTTTTTGAAAATAGGTGTAGGCTTACTGGATTGATTAGTTTGATTTTTTAATCTAGAAAACCAAGATGTTATTGGAGTATTGAAATAAGTCTGAAATGCAGGCATGGTGGAAAGGGCGGAAGTTTGAGGATGCAGTGAATTCTGAACATCTAAGGAAGCTGAAGAATGCTAGTGTGAACATACCCTGCAGAGTAAAAGCAACATGGGGAGTGTTGTAGCCAGACCGGAGATTATTAATACAGATGAAAAGTAAGTCAGTGGTAAGTAGAAGATGACAAGGGTTACTCTCTGGTTCTTGATGGAGAAGGCCTTTGAAAAGAGATGTTGAGGATGACTGAAGGTTGGGCTTGGATGAACAGTGAGTAGTATGGAAAAGAGCTGATGCCACTGATGTATGATTTGTGTGAGTTCTAATGTTAAGGACTGCATGAGCATGGTTAATGAAGCAGACAACTGTAGTTAGATCAAACGATGGAAATGGAATGCTATGTTTATCATAAAAGTTGTGAGAATGGTTCCAGGCAGTCCAGTATGATGACAAGGTTGAAGATGACAGGCTATTTATAATGTGAATCTGAGAATCGATGAGGAGTGGAGCTAAGGATGGATTTACAGATTGAAGGTCAGTGCAGAATATGGAGGGACTGGAGTCGGGAGATTGTCGACGTGTGGAGCCAAGCTTCTGAATCTCTGAAACATAAATCGAGAGAGTCAGCGATATTACATTTACTGGGAACATAGGCTGCGCGAAGTATGTATTGGTGTGTGATGGAGTGCCAGGTGAGACAAGAGAAATGGCATGATGGATGGAGGGTTGGAATGTCCTTTGTTGATGATGTTGATTGTTGACTACTGAAAGGTTATGAGGATGTATTTGCAGGACCAGTCATGTCTCCAAAGAATTGCTGCAACTAGTATGGGGTAGATTTTGGAGAGCAAAGGAAGCTTCTTGGCACTGGTTTGCAAGTTCTGGGGGCCACTCTGCAGCAAACCTTCTTCTACTGTAGAAACTCCCAAAACCAGCAGCAGGAGCGTGTCTGTGTACAGTTGGATGTCGAGGAAATTAGTCAAGTGGTCTTTGTAAAAGGAGATGCCATTCCAGTTTTCCAGTAGGTGGAGCCACAAGCGAAGTTCAGCAAGGCATGTGTCAGGGAGATGGCGGAGAGAAGTCAGGGAACGGAGGAAACAATAGATAGCAAGTGGGAGATGAAGGTCTGGCCCTGTGTGCAAAGTTGAGGTGGCCAAGGAGGGAAAGCAATTGACATTTAGTGCAGGATGGGGCCTGGGGAAAGTTAGAGATAATGAGGCATACATGATTAAGCTTCTCAGCAGGAAGAGATACTTGAAACAAGTTTGTATCAATCATGATTCCCAGAAACTTGTGGGAAGTGGACAGTCCTCGGATTTCTCTTTCGACAAACGAATGCCCAGGATCTGAGAAAACTGAGTACAAAGTTGCCAGACCTGATGCAGGTGGCGAAGAAGGCATGATGATGAGAATCATCCAGGAGATGGACCAGGAACGGAATGTTGTGGTTGTTGGACCATATTCAGCAGAGGGCTTTGGACAAGGTGTTGAACAGTTTTGGACTGCTTTTGCAACCAAAAGTGAATCTGATGGGTGAGTCTGGGTGAATGAGGACTACCTTGAATGCACTAACAATGTCTGCTATGGAGAGCCTTGATCCTTTGCCAGCAAGTTTGATGAGGAATATGGCGTGGTTAATGTAGGCATAATGCAGGGAATAGTGACTAGGAATAAGACTGTTAATGCTGGGAACATAGCTACTCTGCGGTGCCAAGAGAGCAATCATTTCCCGAATACTTTATAGTGGCGACACCGAGTGGACTTATGCATAAAGTAGGCAAATGGGGTTGAGCAAAGGGGCCAATCATGAAGCCATGTTCTTCAACTTCAGCAGCAAGTAGGCAGTCAACAGATTCAGGATCATTAATAGCTGATTGCAAGTATTTGCATGTGAAGGAGACAGACGGCTCTCGTGCAATACCGGGATGGAAAAGATAGCCACCCTTAGGAAACTATAAAAAGGGAATCAAAAATGTCTAGTGTAGTGATGACCAGCAGGGGCACCGGTGTATAGTCCTTCATACTACCCCTATACTTTTGTACACTGGACAATCCCAGCTCCGTCTGTCCTTGGGGAGGGAATCTTGAGTGCGTGACTGTACGTGGCCAAGTTGGGACTGTCTCTGGTGCCCACAGGGAAACTAGGGAACAGAGGGAACAACCTTGTGTGTACCAAGAGTAAACAATATCAATCTTGGCAGCTGGAGATTTACCCACCTGGTGTCAACGAGTTTGGGGCATGTCAGGTCCACCCATCTGCAGACCACTCTTGGGATCCCCATAACTGCTGCTAGTGCCAATAAGGCCTGAAGCATATCGGATACGTGGAGCTCAATTTGGTCGCATCCTCAGCTGGCTGCTTGTCCACTCTGATCGGGCTAGTTCTTTTCAAAGCAGGCTATGTGTAGTTCCTCTCACCAGCTGGGCTGCCCTCACAGGCAGACTCCTCTCTCAGTTGCCTTCTGAGGACAAAAGGCACATTGTGAGAGATCCTCTGTCCAATCAGATTGCTAGCTACTGATTGGGGAAACCTCATACTGGTTTGTCTTCACTAATTTGGGGATGCATCACAGCTGTGTTGGAGAGAGTTAATTACACAACACACAATAGTTCACACCAAAAGAAAACAAAGAAAGTCATAAGCTCCCTCCAATTACAGACTGTGACAAGTGCTCTCATTAAAATGGTTAAAACAAGCCACGGCTTCTGAGGCGAAGTGGATATTGTAGTGATAACAGCCAAAACCACTAGGTCGATCGATAATCACCATCTAGTATTTGATTGTGGATGTTGGTGGCAACAGGAGTAGGGTGGGAAACCAGAAAACTTGGTTGACACACTGCTGGATTAGCTGTGGATAAAGTGAAGTTAACAGTAGATGGTTGAGAAAGTGGTAATGTAGATGTGGACAGGAGGTGGAAGATGCTGCAAATGCATTTGAACAGCCTGGAAACCTGGCATCCTGGTGACAGTAGCTCTGACTAAAGAGGAAATAAAGAGGAAAAAGCTACAGGGGGCACAGGCATCCCAGAACTAGTAGGATTATGGCTGGCGACGGTTTCAGGCATCCTGGTGCCTGCTAACCCATAATGAATGGGATTGTGGGTGGCAGATATTTCTGGTAACTACAGGTAACTACATGCATAACTTGTGCATCTTGACAGTGTCTATAACCTGCTGGTGCACATAGAGCTATTTATTTTATTTACTTATTTTACTATATTGCAAAGAGAGTATATTGAGAAATTGCATTCAGTTTGAAATGTCTGCAAGATATGCAACATCAGTAGGCACCTTAGAACACAGTACTGCAGCGTATATCACTCTAAATGAATAAAAACATGGTTAAAACAATGTGTGTTTGTCTGCATTCACTTACTGGTTTGTTTACAGCTGCTTCCGAAAGTAAAGCTAGCACTCATCCCCTCGGCAGTAGAGATGAAAACTTGAATCTTGCAGACAGAAACTGTATTCCACCATTTTCATTTTTAATCCTTATCTCATTTTGACCCATCAGTGCAGTAATATATTATATATATCCATATATCTTCATATAGCTTTCAATTTTTTTGAACTACAGTTTTTATGGCTTAGCACTAACTATCACTGTGGATGCACAACCTCTCTCCTCACATCTGGCCTTAGCTTTTTCTGTGCAGTCTACATCATGTTATCTCTCTGGATGCCTCCACAAAATTTTGTCAACATCACATGCAATGTGATCCTCCAGTCCAATGCACCGGGGAAAATATCTGGAATGCTGTATCCAAGCCTGACATGATGTCTGGCCAATATCCCCACATGCCTCCTCCATTGCTTGTAATAGGGCTATGCGCTGGTGGGGATGACAGTCATAGACCTTCCAGCACCAGACAGAGAAGAACTCTTCAAGAATGAAGAGTATGAAGTTGAGTACCTGTGGCTTATTTATAGTGCTTAGACTGATTGCAAAGTGAACTAATTATCTAAAACAGTTTTCACATGTGACAGTGAACCAGACAGCAAAATAGTGTAAATAATCGCCATACACAGTTGTGTTTACAGTTCTGCAAAAAGAGTGCTGTGCAGCGGATTGTACCTGCAGTTTTGCAAAGTATATTAAAAGGTTTAGAAATTGTGCTATATGAATCATAGTTAGAGTCTAAGCATTCAGAAAAAAATGGAATCTATTAACCATTTATCTGTTAATAAAAAGGGCTGCATATTGATACATAACAGAAATCCAAGAGTGGAATTTAAAAAAGTCAAATACATGTGATACTAAGTATTTTCAAAGCAACACAAAGTGAAGTGTGAAAAGAGAGAGGAACAGAGATGATCTCATTACCCCAACAAAACAATGAATGTCCTGTATGCTGCAAAAAAAAAAAAAAAAATCAGGTCTCATTTCTTAATTCAAATTTTGCTTTAATCACATGATAGCACATGTAACAATTTATGAAGGACATGGTAATAAAAGACTCATAAAATCATAACAAACACAAAGTTGTTAAAACGCATGGAGGCTGAAGTCCAGTGGTAAAGACATTTTGGCTTCCAACATAAAGTTGATCAACATAAAGGTACACAACACACAGAATTTTCACACATTTATAGAAAAAAAATATATACACATCAATATACCTCTATTGAATTTCAGTTAAGGATTGTTTACTTGCCAAAACAAATGTTAAAATTAAAAACATTTAAACTCTCTCCCATTTTGTTTCACAGTACTGTACATAGATTAATCATGCACATTTACAGATGCTGGTAATGATTTTATTGTACACGCCTGACTTTGCTTTGGTGGTGTAAAGACAAATATATTACGTACAGACCAGGGTTACAAGATATTTTGTTATGTGTGATCATCAAGCACCATTAGTAAAAAGGTCTCACACCTCAAAAAGCCCCAAAATTTGAACCCTCCTTTCTGTAAGACCTGGTGTCAGATGAGGGTAAGAATGAAACCAAAAAAATTGTTATCACAGAGACTTTGTATTTTTTGGCAGTGAAGCTGCATAGTGTTGCCAAACATTACATAACCAACTAAACACAGATTGGTATGTAAATTTGAAGTTTAGGTCATGTGAAATGCGGAAGGATAAGCATCTATCTCCCAAACTTTCTCAACGGTTAACAAAAAGGATATGAAATTTGTGGGGGTTACATACAAGTTCCTGAATGGTTTTAGAAGATTTTATTATTTTCAGCCTCAGACAAATAAGCTAGTTACCCATCACTGCCTGAAAACATGAACTGCAACTCCACTAATTTCACATCCTTTTTTTAACCACTGAGAAGGTTTGCCACATGTTTCAAATGAATTCTACTTGTCACTTACTAGCTATTTGAAAATAACATGCTGTGTATAAAATGTAAGTAATGTGTTTAAGTGTTGATTGATTGGTTCTAGCACCCATCCCAAATAATTTCCTGCTAATGCTTTCATAATGAGAGGAGTCAATGAGAAAGCCATTCCTGCCAGGTTACCAAGTCTATTGCTATGTGCTATTTGCCATCAGTTCGTTGGCCTGTCACTTGTAATTTGGGGTGCTACATATTGTCTCAGATGTGACCAGTGGAGCTGAACTTTATCGGCTGGCTCGACTCTCTGGTACTGACTAAAAATCAGTCATCCTTTTTACATACTTTACATACACTTTCTACACGGTTCCTCTGATTAATCACAGTAAAACAAGTTAGTTATGATTATACACAGAGTTGTTTGCAATGAGAAAAGTATGATGGAAGAGTGGAGTAAGCAAACAAGGAAGTGTTGATTTCAGTTTATAGTTATATACATGTGACCCGAAGAGTTGCCTGAGGAGAGAGAGAGAGAGAGCAAGAGCAAACAAGAGAGAGAGAGAGAGAGAGAGAGAGAGAGAGAGAGAGAATTTACATATCTGATATTATCTTGTAGACTGTTAACATGGACAATGAAATAAAGGTGAAACTAATATTTTAAGTTGTTTGCCTCAGTGTAATAGTGTAGTTACCTCATTCCCTGTCGTCGCTGTTGTTCAGATGATCATCTGAAAAAACATTTAAAATCAAAGTTTGGATTAAATATCTTTGAGTGCAGATGAAAAGACTGATAAAATCTTTTTAGTTAGACACAGTAAATCAGAATAGCAGAGCGTACCTTCCCCATGTACTGATTTGAGTGTATGACAATCTCGATGGTCACCTGGAACACATTAAAGATTTGAATGTAGATTAAAGTGAGTGAGTGTAAAACCACCACCGTCTGTTGAGATCAAAATATGCAAGGCAAGACAGTTTCTCAGTGAGTCAGGTTATATTGTGATGATTAGTAACCCAGCTTAGCTTCCCACAGCCCTCGAAAAATAACCTACTAAACTGTCTATATGTTCATTGTAGTATATACTACCTGTACATCTTTTAAATCAGAAAAAGTACAAAGCAGTTTTGACATTTTAACACCTCGTTAGTGGAGGGGTAGTAAAGCTTACTAGTTACTCAACATCATGTTTTGCAACCAAATTCCTGAGCATAGTTCAAAGGAGTACAAGCTTGAACAGGCTTGGAATGAGATCAGAAACCTGTCTTTTGTGAGAGGGTTTGGTTTCAAGATGCATCAACACAAAATGTTGTTTTATTTCTGCACATTGACTGATACTTTTTGATGACATTCATCAGTAATATTGATGGAATATTCATGAAATAACAAAGAAGACTTGATTATTCCATTTACTTTTGACTAGCTAACTTTGAGCAGCCTACAGATAAATCAGATAAATCACCAAACACCACTCATGAATATGCCAGCAGTTTATAGAAGATATTCCGTTTTTTAGGCAGCTAAAGTAGAAGAAAGATAGAAAAATAAGATTGAATTATTTTTTAAACCTGTAAAGACACATTGAATGTCATCCCTTCATTTGTTAGTTAGAAATTAGCAAAAAGAGTAGCAACACTGTGTCCAAAGATGGACGTACTCATTAATGGTGTTGTAGAGAACCTCCGGGCCTCTGTCAAAGAAATTATAGACAATGAAAATGAATGCTCACCCACTGTAGATGACAAATATTTATTTCTGCTTACTTCACCAACTTTTGTGAGGCATTTTGTATAACACTGTCTGATACCAGGAAGTGTTTTCACTCCCTTAGACTATCTGAACAATAACAGAGAGTACACTTCCTCCTAAATAAAAGGGCTGACTACCAGATATGCAAAAGAAAGAGCTACAGCATTTTCCACTTCTCACAAACTCTTTTAGTGTCAACCTTCACCTATTGCTATGATTATTTTAAGGTTTTTACAGTTTACAGAAAGGCAACTGTTGAAACCTTCACAACATTTTAGAATGCAAATAACACATTAAATACTGTATGTAATAAAACATTGTAGTGTTGAGAAATTATTTTAATAATGTACTTGATAGCTGTAAGTCACAACTACTTTTTTTTATAACAGTTAAATCTCTCATAGAATAGGAAAACTGCGGGTATTGAAATATGTGTGAGGGTGTGTCTGCTGGTACTCACTTTGAGACCGCCTTCTATACACCAGTACCGCCAACAGCAATCCAACAATCAGAGAGCCGATAACCACTACAGGAGCAACGATTTTGGTGGGTTCATCCAACCCAGACTTTGATCCTTGTCCTGAATAAATCCAATAAAACAATAAAAAAATAAATACTCTAATACTTCAAGTCATGGTCCAAAAGAGTTCATGTGTTTACTTAAATGAGGTATGCATGAAATAGTGGGAATTTCCCACTGTTATACTTGAGCAAGATACATTCACTTTCACTTTTATCCCTGAGAAAAGTTAACACATTAACTCTGAGTGAGCACATTACCCTTGCAGATAAAAGTTGATTGTAAACAAAAAACAAGAGGTCAGACAGACTGAACTGTTGTTACAACAGAGAGCGGCAGATGGCTGAACTACAACACAGATACTGATCTTTTACTGTATTGTGGTAGCAGCTGTGACAACTTAGGATCAATAGCAGCTCGGATAGGGTCTGTGAAGCTGCCAAGTGAAGCAGCTGATGACTTGTTTCACTAATGAGAATGAGCAATGTAAAAAATGCTCCATGACATGACCCAGTGTTACGAGCATTGTTTTTAAGATTCCAGGAAGATGTCAAGAGAGGCATGTTGCAGCTTGGGTTGTCAATGACTTGCATATCAAAACAACTACAACTGACAAAATGGTTGCCTTTTGTTATAGATAAAAGAAACATGAGATAGCTACTCTAGAGTGTATTTATTAAGAGTTCCTACTTCCTTGTGGTTAAACGTTAATAAGGTCTGACCTGCCAAAATGCCTGTATATGTTAATTATTTTCCAATGACAAGTTTCTTGAGACTATTACTTTTTTGAGGGAGTTTTAGTCCACTGCAACAATATCCCAAAAATTGTGTGACCACTATAGCTGAACATTATTCAAAAAATAAACAAAAAGTTGAATGGTTCCTCTTCACTGAACAATCTCAAATGAAAATGTGTTTATGTAAATGCAATGTCATTCATATTGCTTCAAATTCCAGTAAAAAGTGTGGCCTCACATCTCGACTGTCTTCGAAATGATTATAATGACAGCATATTTTTATAATGCCGGTGTATTTGTGTGAAGCCGGATTGCCCATTGCTTTAGGTTTAAAGGATTTCAATATGATGTTCAAAAATATTTACCTGCGGGTTGTGCTTTTTCAACTATTTCCAATGTGCTCTCGCCATCTTTGATGCCAGTGGCATTGAACACTTTGCAGGTATACTTGGAGAAAACATTCATCAAAGACAGCTTGCTGGTGAGATTAAACAGACCACTGCTAGTCTTCTCCACCTGGCTGTTGGTTGCGGGCCACTCTACGCCATGCTCATCAAACCAGCGAAGTTGACCTTTTGGGTATCCACCTTCGGAGTTACAGAACAACGTGGCACCTTTATCTCTATCAACCTCTGCTGGGCTGGAATGTATTGTTGGTTTGTTGTATTTGGCTGCCAAGACAGATATAGGAGGCAAACATGTTTGTTAACCTGAGTATTGCATCATGACATCAATCATATGGCACCAAGAAAGTATAATATAATATAATTTGTTGACCATAATTTTTTTTTTTTTAACTAGTAAGTACAACTCGTGGAAAACAAATAACACAGAAAAAGAGTGTGTTTGATTATCTGTCATGGTGAAACTGAAAGTAAAACAGATGTTAATGATACACAGGGAAATACCACTTTGGCCAGAAAGTCCCTTGGTCTCTCATTTCCTACATAATTACATCAATCAGGTCAAGTTTATTTCCTATGTGAAACTAGTATGAAAATGAAACAATCATCCTAATGGTGTAGCTTTGAAATTAGTTGATATGTATTATTTTGACAACACATTCTCAATTCAAAATAGGTGTTTAATAGTCATCAAAATATTTCAGTGGTCAATCATGGGTACATGCTCTTACCTGTGACTGTGAGGTTAGTATAGGTGGTGTAATCACCGCTGTCTGTCATCACCATGCACTCGTATACTCCAGCATCCTCTAACTTAGTGTTAGCAATGAGCAGGGATACGTTCATATTTCTCTCATTCCAGGATGGCTCAGCAAATCTAAAGCCAGGCTCTGTATTCATTTTATTTTCATTAAAAGTCAGAAAGTTGCTCCGAGCATCCTTTTTCTTCCAAGTGGCCACCTGGATTTTTGCATCTTTTACATCTTGTGTGGTTTTGACAACACAGTGCAGCACTGACTGGTGGCCATACTGCCCCACATTTCCAGTATTGCATTCCACTGTTATAAAAGCTGCAAAGGAAAATAGATTTTTTAAAAGGAGTAGGAGTTTTTACACCAATAGCAAGCAGCAATAACAACAAATTCTCACAATTCTTTCTCAGATTATGTCAGAACTTACTGTTTGCTTCACTTTGTGCAATGATAACGATGAAGAGCAAGAAGAGGACAGCAATGAAGGCCATGCTGATTCACCTGAAATGATATATAAAGTAAACAAGTCTTTATATGGAGATTATTAAAATGTTACAAACCCATACACATGTTTTAACCCACAATAATCTATTTCTGTGAGTAAAAGTATAGGATGAAAAGAAAAACCAAGTTCACACATGGGCGCACTTGCATATGGAGTGAATAAAAGAAAAATGCATCATCATCATACAGTAGAGGTGGGTGTGGCTGGTAACAATAATGGCAAGACAATAACATCCACACCTTTCATTTCTTTCAAACACAGCTCTCTAAGCATCCATGTACCAGGGTGTGGGCCTTTGTTGCATGTCATAGCCCTTCTCCTACATTCACGGTCTTTATTTCTATTGACACTATTAGTTGAAGACAGAATACTAAAACAAAACCAAAAGAAGACAATGAATATTTTGGTTATTTATAGTTGTCCTAGCAACATTTGTGATATTCAGCAGCCCAAAAATGTTGACAGATATCTTTTTAAGCTGAATTCACATTTATAAAGATGTTGAAGATCTGCCTGTCCTAGAATAAATTTTATTTGGCCAAACTATAATCCATATAAAAATACATCAGCAATATAAATACTACTGGTAATTTTGGTATGATCAAGAACAACAAAAGTTAAACATGTCATATCTCAGTTTTGCAGAATGTATTCCTTGTTTTGTTTTTTTCTTTTAATGATAGTTCTATTTTCCTGCATAAATTGGTGATTGCCATAATGATTCTTTATAATCCCCGGTATAAAACAATTCTCCTTGTGGTCACACCACTGTAAACCACCAAAATCATACTGCTGGATACCAGTAACAAAATGGAATGTTCCTGGCTCGCTTGGTAGCGTGGTGGTTAGAGCACAGGCCATATGTGAGCATTGCTCTTGAGTGGGAGACCCTGGTTGGAATCCTGGCCGGAACGTACTTTCCCGCATGTCCACCCCTTCTCTCTCTCCCATTTCCTGTCTACCTACTTTCCAATAAAAGTCTGTGCCAAAAAAAATCTTTAAAAAAAAGTAATGTTCCAGGTGGTGCTCATGTCTGACTAATTAAAAAGAAGGCATGTGACCCGATAGTAGGAGAGGACAGTCACAGTCATTCAGTCTCAAACTAATCTGCAGTACACAAACCAGTGCTGTCATACAGCAGCTTAACAGTAGATGCGCAAGACCAAATAAGCTACCTAGTATGTATAATGGTGGTTGTATAATCCATGTCACACATTATAGCACAGCTGATGAGCGTATGTAAAGTAAAATAAAAATGTAAAATATAGATGGACAATGCTTGTGTGACTTTTCTGAGGTTTGTTTGTCTCTCCTCCAATGAAAGTGTTGAAAATATAACACATCCGCACTTAACTGCTGACATGCTCTGAGAAGGGAGTAGACAGTAGACAGAGCCAAATGTGGTCAATCATGGCAGTAGTAATTGCAGTGTACCACTTAACTGCCAGTGATAGGAGCCAATGTTTTGGCGAGAAAGTTAACCTTGTCTGAGAATCCTCAAAAATGCAGCATTAACCTTCAGGGTAGGAAAGTAGAGGAGCAGGTTCACACACTGTTTGTATTATTAATTATTGTGAACTAAACTAATCACAGGACAACTGAATTGCAGACCAGCTAAACTAAATTGTTTCCGGGAGGAAATCATGCATTGTGCACCTGCATAAAATTAGACTGACAAATTTCTATTATGGGTTTCCTGCTCTAGTGTCATTACTAAGATTTAACTTCTTTCATTTCTGAAACTATCAAATGTACTTGTTGAAAATCTTCTTGTTACAGTTATTTTCATACAAGTAAATATAAGCATATGCAAGGTTAAATATTATTTGAAAGAACAGATTTTTTATGTAGGCATGCAATAACAGCAGACTGTGTTTTCCACTGAGGTTGCTAAAGTACCTGTGCAAGTCTCTTGACTATAGCCTGTCCCTCCAGCAACTAAGCAACATTATCTGTTCCCTATCACTACATTTCTATTTTTACTTTGTAAGGTGTTTGTGTAACAGACCGTATGTCTAGGAGGTGAAAAGTTATCATAGTCTATGTAGATAGATATCATGCATTCATGTATCCTTTTGTTTGAGAAAGGGTTAAGTTACCTTGCTGTGGTGATGTCATGTCTGCCACATCTTTGTCTCATTCCAGCCCTCTATTTGTTGGTAATTCATAATCTTGTTTTTTGTATATATTGATCACGACCAAGCCTGTTTTTGGACCTGTCTTTGCCAACCGATTTTTGTTACCTCTGCCTGATTAAAGACCTGCCTTTTGTACTATCGCCAATCTGTGTTGTGCATTGTGTCCTCCTGTGCTTATGATCATGACAGGCGATTAACGTCAACTGTTCCTCAAAATCTGACATTTTGAAGAAAGTTAGGTTGTTCTTAAGAAGCTGACAAAATTGCTTACTTTAGAAATTTAGTCAGAACTGAGTCACACTGCAAAACTTAACTTAAAAATGTGTTTATTGTCTAAAACCCTTTCATGAAATAAAGTGACAGCTAATAATCCATGGACTATACCAGACAAAAATAGTGCAAAAATGGACCAAGACTGACTTTCCCATGCACTCAATTAATCTGAAGGTCAAAAGGAAGAGAGGTTCTCCAAAGAATAAACCATTCTCTGTGTGTGTTCAATTATTTGTTTTTATAGGAACAAAACCCAGCATATGTATTGAGTCCACGAACAATAAATTTTGAAGCCCTGCCATGTTATCAAGTCTAATGACTTGTTTAGACACTTTTTAAAATCTGTTTCTTCTTAATTTTTATATTCCATCTTCCCACGTCTGAGCCAGAAACCATGAGTGGGATGATGGTATGTATTATCTTTATAAAGTTGGTGATATTAAGCAATGTTCCAGTTGCCTAATAACTAAAATTCAAAAATTGGCATGAATTCATCTATTTTTCACATAACATGGTGCTTTAAGAGCCTAAATATATGTTTGTTTCGGCAATCTGCCACCTTGTTTCTGCAAGTTTCTCATATTGTGAATTGAGACTAAATATAAAAACCTGTTTAACAGGATGTATTTATTGGTGTTTGTTTTTAGCTTAAACTTGGCTCTGACATCCTGTCAGTCAAGTTTAGAGACCTTTGACCATAGGCCTCTCTTCTTTCACTCCAAGATGGTCATACTATGCTTTATGCAAAATATACAAACATTTTCTGATTTGCATAAATGTGGCAACACCACATTATCCATGGACACCTCTCACTATTACTGCAACTTGGTATTGCGTTTTTGTTGTTACCTTGTCCATTTTTATGCTTTTTGACCTTATTCATATGTGTGATGTATGCTACATTAAAAGCTTATTTTGTGTGCAAGTTCCCAATTCAGTAATCAAGCCAGTGCAGCTGCATGGTGGTGGGGTCACAAATTCCTGTTTCGCTGCATCCCACACACAATTTTATCCAAATAAATGTTGACCTTATACAGGACTTCCTCCTGATTGAGACCTAAGGGGGGAGTTGTGCGTTTTACCGGTGAAGCTCATTTCCACATTCAAAAAACTGCAGTTCCTTGGCTGCCACTGGGGTATGGAACCAGAAGTGAGCAATTCTCCATTCACTCCCATGTTAAAAGGTCTGACTTTACAGCTTAAAATACCTATTTACAGCCTGGTACATTGTTTTGGACTCTACTGATAGTTTCCTCCTTCATGAACACTCTGGGGGAATTGAATTTTTTTGTACCACAGAGACCAGTTACCTCTTTGCTAAGCATCAGCTGGGCTAGGCTCTCCTGTTGCTCCAAATATGGGAAGTACACACTCACAAAAACCCAAGATGGTGCTGTCCACTTGCCCATAGGATGAGCTTCAAATCAGACTCTCCAAGCCAATGGGTGACATCACAAGTGCTGCATCCATATTTTTTACAGTCTATGTTGATACCACAGGTGAATCTATCATTAAACAACACTTATGGATACACAACATAATTCCAGTCATTCACATCACTTCCAATAAGAGTGATTGAGTGGCCTCCAAGACTGTGTTTTCCCATGACTGTCTTCTTCCAAGTAGGATAGCACAGCTGTGTCACGATTTCTAAAAATCACACACACCCTCATCACATCCATCCATAAAACACGACCATTTTATGACTTAACTCTGCAATTCTGTGCTGATTATAACATATCAGTCCAGTTGATATAGTCAACAATGAGTGAGTTAATCCTTCATCTGTGTGCCATTTTGATTTAGTCACAACTGAAAAATCTCATATAGGTGTGCAAGCATGCACACAGTCGACTGTAGTTCAAACCCCGGCTGGAGGACCTTGGCTGTATGTCACACCTCCTTCCCTCTCCATTGCTTATCTGTCTCCTAACTGTCTAATAAGTGTCAGGTCAAAAAATATTTTAAAAAAAAATCATATAATTATTTTTAGCATGGACTCTCCCTGAATTGTTAAATCCCATTCTTTCATTGAAATTGGCCTTCACAAAACAGCAAAGGGCACAATGGGAGCTAAGTGCACATAGACACTGTGGGAGGTAAAACTGCACATAAACATCAGCTTTGTACTTTGCCACTTGCACATGTGGCATGTTTTCATGAATTCTGATTTTTTTTGTGTGTTGCCTTGAAGTAAATGCAAACTAACAGTTCACTAGCAATTTTGTGTGTGTGTTTCAGCCACCACATTTAACAAATAAATAATGATAATAAATACATTTTTTTTAAAATCCATTAAGTGTGGGCTGGCTATGTCCTATGTCCTAACCCTAACCCAAATGTTGTATTAAGAGTGCTATAGTTTGTCATGGTGTGCAGCCTTGGTACATGTGAGGGTGCCAAACAAAGGTTTTGAAATGACCATAACAGACTAAATTATTTAAATAGATTATACAGCAAATCAAACTGCCCCTTTGCAAAAATAATCATCAGCTGAACTGTTATTATTTAGGGTTTTACTGTTCCTGCAGTTGACCTGTATACACTACATTTTGCATGCTGAATTTGAATGTGACATTCGCTCTTAGTGGAAATCATATGAGAAACTAATTCCTTTCTCGCTGCTTTTGATCTACAGGATACAGGCTGAGATAAGTCACAGGCAGGGATCATAGGCACTGACGTGTCTTTGTGTCCACATTCTTAAAACTATCTCGAATTGATTGCTCTTCGTCAGCCATTAAATCTGGGTTAATATTTTACAAGTTTTCTATCACCTACTTGCATTATGCTTGGACCACAAGCAAACATATTTGTGCTGCTGAAGAGTATTTCTTTCTAGTACAGGAGGGAATACGGTCAAACTGTGATCGTGACTCAACAGCACGCGGAACTAAAATCGGAGCAGAAATCATTTAGCACTTTTAAACCCGCACTGTACTCTCCTAAAACCATTCACATTACATAGCATAAAAAAATACTGTGCTTAAATCTTATCATTATTCACAACAGTAGGTTTATTTAACTACAGTAAGTCTGTAACAGGCAGCTTCCACCGTCATGCGTCTGATGAGTGTGTCAGCTTTACATTTACCTGACTTAAATCACGTTATGTAAAGCAACAATATGTCAAACTTACCGTATATGATCCTCTATACGGACACCGTGTTGTCTCGGCAAGGGAAAGACCAGAATGACAAGACTGGGCTTCGGTTAACTTACTTTCACTTTCAATATTAGTCATGGGCGGAATCAAGGAAATGCAAGTTAGACAATAGAGACAGGACGTACAAGCTATGGTCAAAACAGCGTTTTAATGTTCTTATCCACTTGTGCCATTTTACGAATCCAAATTTCTGCAGTGATTTACATCCAGCAACAAGAATTGGTATAGGATGTGAACAGACATGCCATTCTTGCATCATAAAACACCCTACGTTTGAAATTGACACAACAGAGACATTTCATTCAGTAACCTGAAATGCAGGTTTTCTTTATGACTGGCCGGTTGACAGCAGTCACGAGTAGACAAGACAGAAGCAGGGAGAAGAAGGGTGGCAATAGGTTGAGGTGTTGAATTGGGTGTGAATAATGTCACGTTAAATGTACAAAAAGACTGTTCTATATATCCAGTGAGGAGGACTGTGAACAAATGTATAAGGAGTAAAACATAGAAAAAGGCTGAGCTGTCATAAGGGCACTTTTCAAATCTAGGATGGGTTTACCAGAAACACTATCGTTTCCTATCAGGCCCAGCTACATTCCACTGGCTCACAATGGAAAAAAAAGTTGTTAGCTATACTGCCATCTTGAAACTGGAAAACCCAACCTTATTTGACATTGTAGCCTAACACACAAACCAGGCACACTTTGCATTTACTTTAGAGTAAAATTTACCTATAAAAACATTGGGGCACTCAAAACCGGCACTGGGGTTACAATAATCTAAGATTAGTGACAACACTATAAAAAAGGCTTATTCCAATTCGGTTACCTGACAGCATTCATTTGTAGACAAATGCTTGCATTATTCAGATCACTATGACAGCAATTTATGTGCCTTCTCTATGTGGATTATAATACTATAATCAGTAGTAAGATTCCAACTTCATGCAACAATACAACAATTAAGCCACAATAAACAACTAACAGAAACAGGTTAAATTAAATGTTTAAAAAAAAATCTTCACAGTTATGTTTCTTCTCACATTCATACATCACAGACCAGATGTGCATGCAAGATGGGTCAAAACTGAACACTGTGCAGAAGTTACAGCTTCTTTGCTTGTGTTCTACAGACTGGTTGTATTATCGCCTACAGCTTGTGCAGTTGCAATCGAGTTAGGGAAGATTTGCCAATAGTTGATATGAGAAATGTGATCCTTGTACCCTTTAATGCATTACAGGGGCAAAGGCAGACTCTGAATCATATACATAGAAATACATAAAGTGCTTCTGTCAAAATAAACAAACGATAAAAACAGTACAAAACAGTTTTCAAAAAGGAGGTATCAAAACAATGCACTTGGGATGTGGAGAAGACTGGTGTCTGATGGACATCAGATAGGATTCCCATGGTACAGACAAATGAGGTGGGGTACCTTGATTGGAAAAAAACAGAAAACATGAGTTCAGAGATGAGTGGGATAATGAGGGGAAGTGGGCTTGAGATTCATCCAAGGATGAGGCTGGATTTTCCTCCAGGGGGATTTCTGCGGCCAGACGCCAGTCCTGCAGTGGGTTCCTCAGCTGGAGGGGCCTCCTCCTGATGCTCTGGAACTACTTCAGGCTCAGTGGCACAATTTTCTGAACACAGGTAACAAGCAAGATTAATTTGGAAACATACATAAAGGAAAAGATAATATCATTCTAACAGCTAAAACAACTTGCTATTTCGTCATTTTTGCCCTCAAAGGACTCTAAGCAACTTTTTCTGGCTTCCAGCAGCCTCAGCCATATAATCTACCAAAACACTTAAACAGGTCATTTATCCCTTTTAAACACTGTCACACAAATAGTTAAGTTTACAGAGCTCCCTTGTTAGAATCTATAATGTTAAAAAGTATTGTACTTTCAGATTTGATTAAACTGGTTTCTACAAACTATAAGCATTGACCCAAATCATCAAAAACAAACAAAATGTATATCACTGTGTGAGAATTTAAATTGGGGTTTAAAAGAACTCTGCCAAAGGTGATGCAAGCAGAAACTGGTGCTCACCAGTATCACGTGATGAATTGTCTCCATCCTAAGAGGAAAGGTAGAAAAGATGGTCAGTATTGTATTTTAACAGCATTCAGAGAGATTCACAGCATTCAGATTTGGTAATGTGTCTTTTCTTTGTTAAGGACACAATCCAGATTTTTAAGACATTAAGGAAGAGAACAAGTAGATATTTTTAATTCAATATGTTACTTCCTTGTAGATGAATCCGGTAACTCAATTACGTGTGTTAGTACCAGCAAGGAAGTGTTAAAGTCAAGTGCAGGTCTTTTAATTTGTTGTCAGTAGTTGCCCCATCCGATAGATAATATCTTTCTTATAATAGTAACTTTATATCGCACTTATTAAAACAATGTTACAAAATGCTTGTAACATTAAAATAAAATGTTACATGTTAAAATAAATTGAAACAGAAAAAGTCCTGACATCTAAAATCCTGACAAGAAAAACAAGCAGGGAATGTTGAGAAGTGGCAATCAAAATGCTGCAGTGACCAGAAAAAATAAAAAATAAAACTACAAAAAAAAGAGCAAATAGAATAAACAAGGAGAAATACCGAAGGCATGGGAATGAGAACTGCACTCAATAAAACTATTAAGAAATCATTTGTATAAAAGTGAGTTGTAAAAGATGAAACTCGTGCCTTTATGCAGAAGTCATTCAGTCTCAAAACACTTGTCTAAAATTGGATATAATGCAATAAAACAACGCTAACATATAGCTTCTGTCCAAGCTTCACAGTTTAGATGTTAAAGTGCTGTGTGGAGTAACACTAGCTAATCAGGAATTAAGTAGTATATTCATAATAATAATATTTGATGACTTTCAAAGCAAAAGTGCTTGAAAAGTAAAATCATTTTCATATATTATAATATCACATGATACTGCAGTTTACAACAGAGCTGTCAGTGTAGTTATGAGGGTTGTTTACTTCCAACTACAACCAGATTTGCATGTGTGTTAAGTCTGTTCTCAGGTTTCACTTCATGTCTGACTATGTCTCATGATCTGACATGTGATCTTACTGAGGCGGGGGCATCTGCAGAGTTATTCATGGCATGGTTCCCTCCTCTCCTCAGGGGGGCTGACGATTCACCACAAAGGACACCTGTGGGCTTTCCACCTGGAAGACAGAGATACTTCATTAGTCAGGTATAGAAGTACAACAACCAAGAAATGTTCTATATTTTACCACAGAAACAAATGTCATGTGCCACACAGTATGTCATATTATTAAAAAGTCCAGTGGGACAAGAAACAAGATGTGAGATATTCAGAAAGGTTGTACACAAGCAAACAGTTTAGTTAGGTTAACCAAACTGTTCGATTTTAAAAAGAAAACACAACTGTAAAATTACTAATAATCCCTCATCCTGAAAAGTAGCAAGTCTGTATGATGAACCACAAGGTTACTCTGTAATTTGTGATGGATGTTTAGAATCAAAAGTGTGGACTTTACAGTTAATTTGTGTGCAATTAAGTGGGAATTCGTTTAAAACCTGTATAATGGACCAAACAACAACAGAGGTCTACAACATATATATATATATGTATGTATGTGTGTGTATCATATATATAAGTATTGTATGTATCATTGGATACATACAATACTTGTAAGGAAGATCAATCTATTGTTGCTTTGGCTCTGCACATGAATTCTGTTCATAAAAAGAAAAATACAGAAAATCCTCAGCCTTATCCTTTGAACTTCATATTTATGAATATATTGGGGTCAGTGAGTAGTTATTTTAAATGGCAACAATCTCTGTACTCACAGTAGCGGCAAACATTTGAATTTCCTCTAACTTTTAAAATATGAGGCAAAAGTCAGTTCAGAGTGTTCACACTGGGAATTTCCTTGAAACTATTATAACGTGTGAAGATCGGGAGGAATAACCCGAACAATTGCAGTCTGCTGACATTTTGATCTGACCTATTGACCCGCATTATGCTGAACTCTTTCTTGCAAAATATTTCCTATTTCCCTTCAGGGGTTTACAGACATGTCACTTTCAATTTCATCCTAAATGTCTTTCTTACAATCAATCTTTTCACCCTGATGTTTTCTAATAAAAACATGCAGTCATTTCCTTCTGTGTAGAATTCTCCCTTTGTAGGCCTGTATTGTTTTCTGGTACTTTCATTTACAAATTTCACTGTCATACTAAGTGGCATTGTCACTACCTTGTTCATGACGTACTTCACTGATACTTTCAGAACAAGTTAGACTATTCATATTTGTTAGATAGTATCAGAGCAACAATACATGTTCATACTGGTATATGGAACTGAAATATGAGATACATACCCCTTAGTTCTTCTTTTTAACATTAATAGGCATACTATGTTTGGTTACAGTTGAAAGAGCACAGTGCAAGGTTAGAGGAGACTCTATATGGATTCTTAAACTTGCTGTTATCCTTAAGGTTCTCCCTTGCTATATTTATATATAATATATACAGTATAGAAATCTTATTTGGTAAAGGTATGAGGCCAAAATGTGATTGAGTGTGTGGGATTCTATGGTTTCCTCACAATCAGAATTTTTGATCCTCTGCACCACTGATATACAGCCAAAGTGGAATCATAGTTATTCATAATTATTACATTCCAAGTGAAGGTTTTCTGTTTCAGTAGACTGATGTAATTCTATATGATAAAGTTTATTTAAATGTAAAACATTCTGCCATGATCACATAACTTCACATAACTTTCAGACATGATTGATGACAACATTAGTGGGATCTTGTGCAAAAAAAAGTGTGTTTGTATATATAAATAATGTGTAAGATTAATTCTATTGATGTTGAGATTTTTTTGCTCCCTACTGTTCATATCAGCCTCAAAAATCCAGCTCTCTTGTTGTTGGGGTGTTTCAAAATGCAAGTGCTGTAACGAATGCTAATTTGTCTTTGAATAATTCAAGTATACCAAGTATATCACTGTGTCCCTGTGAGACAGTGGTCCTCAGCCACAGTATAGTTGAAAGCAGAGAATGATGCAAAAAAACCCAAAACAAAACACAACTGGCGAAAAACAAAAAGTACATCCTGTCCACAGCCGCCACTCTGACTTGGCTGCTGCCTTTAAAAGTAAAAAGAGGAAGGGAGGACTTGACCTTAAATCAAAATATTGCCAGGACTCAAGAGAACTTTCTAACTCTGTGTCAAGTGAGCTGAGATGTATTTGTGACTGAGATGACTGACATTTAGTTTTAGCCTAATAATCTCTTTTCATACACTTTCGGAAGTAATGTCATGTGCTAGAATTCCGTTTTGGGCATAACAGATGTTTATTGTGGTTATGTAAATTGCCATTGCATTTATAAACATATATTAAAAGTATCATGACATAGCTGTGTCATTATGTATTTATTGACACAAGAAATGTTTTTTCTTGCAGCTTCTTTCAACTGATAAAAATGTTTTCTGGATGATGATGTCAACATATCCATGCAGAATGTATTTTTGAACAGCTGGTCATGGAAAACTACTGGGATTGTGTGTGAACTTTGGACTGACTGAACTTGGCTGAGATTCAGGAGTAGCAAGATGTAGTTGAGGCTGCCAAACAACTTAGATGCCAATTGTTTTTACAGTCCAAGTTAGCTACCAGGTCAAAGGGATTTTGGACATTTGGACATATGTTAAACAACTTGTTGGTTAACTTGCATTGTTAAAGTGAACTTTACATCTTTAGGCATAGTTTTAGACTTTTTTCTCTTTTTACCAACAAAGCGATCAGGAGGCACTGATGTCAGGGTAACATCCTGTCTCACAATGTAATATCATTAAAATGTCAAAGAAAGACAACTTCCCCCTACAAATCACATACTGTGATATATGACAAATATAATTAGTAGTATTATATATTAGTATATATTAGTAGTAACTGGTTGGAAAAAAAAGAAAAGAAAAAAACAAAGAAAACTAAAATCAAACAATACAGTGAAAGCTTCTTGGAAAATGACATTCTCTCAACAAACTATGTTACCTTCATGTCAGAAAAGCTATTGCATGTATTTTTGCTTGTGTGTGCTGTGCTGTGAAGAATAATTCTGGGAAAATGGGAACTAATACACCAGATCAGAAATGCAGACCCAGTATTCCTTTTATTTCCTTATATGTTTCACTTTCTCTTACAGTAACATTTTGCTGTGTTATTAGTACAGCTAAAACAATTACTCAAGTTATTCGAATACCTCATGATGTCACAGAGCGGATTACTAGAGAGAAAACTACGATGTATTTGTGACATCTAGGTGGGGGAGACACGTGGCGTGCACACACACCAAAACTAACTAGCTTTCTCTCGCTTTTGCACGTCACATTTTCTTGTTAAAATGTCACCGTGTGGATCAATAACCTTGCTGTTTTAGTTATTGAACTAACAATTATATACTCACAGTCCGGTATACATAGCAGATGAGGAGAGGAGCAGCTTGCCCTCAGATCTCTACACTGAGCCCGAGGTAGTGGAGGTATAAAGTGTGCAGTGCCTAATTTGTATGGTAGCCTAATGATGCCAAAATGAAAAATCAGTCACACTAAAATTAATGTATTTGTGTCTGATGGCATTGAAATTAAATGCACTGAATGCAATTAAGTTAGTTTAGTTTTGATTTTAAAAATGGAACGTTCACCATATTTAAGTTGTAAATCTTAAATATATCATTTTGAAATCATTTAACTTTACTTTATTAGGCTTAATTTATTTGTTTCAGAGGGGTTGAAGTTAAATGCGCTGAATGTAATTTTAGGGACATGTCTTTTTTGTAATTTTTCTCATTCTTATTATTGTTATTTAATAAGGAAAACTAATTTATTAAATTACTTTATTAATCGATAAAATAATTGGTAGAATAATCAATAACAAAAACAATTGATAGCTGCAGCCCTACTTATTAGAGACTTCCAGGAAAGCTCAGCACTGGACAAGAATGAACAGCCACAGCAACTGTGTAACTGAGGTAAGATGCACTTGTCACAAACTTGATATTCCACCTCAAATGTTATTCTGATGTTATGTCAGCTGTCTGTAGTTTGCAGCAATTATCATTTTAAGAGGTGTTATATGTTCTAATTTTGTTTTATACCATCCATAACTCATACTAGGCAATACATTTTTAGAAATTAAGTATATTATACCTGGTGGGTTGTTCCTTCGATTAGCATAGGGGTCCTCTGGCTCAGCAAAAACACTGGAGGCCATCTTGTTTTTCCGGACAGGGGGCTTGTCCTCATCTGCACCAAGTGAAATATTGGAGCCTCCACCAGGAGGGCGCAACACCCTGGAAAAGGAGATAGACAGAGAGACAGAGAGCAAGAGAAAGAAAGAGAATGAGAACAAGAAAGAGAGAGTCAACTGAAAGCAGGATTGCATTAACTGATTTTTGTGGAAGGTTTAAAAAACATATTTTTTTTTTTACATTATTGACCCTTAATGCTGTGGTTCAAACTAGAGATGTCCAGAGTTCTTATTGCGAAAGTATTCTTCATTCACACTGGTCACTATTCAGTTTTATTTTAGGTCACGTAAAATGTGCTGTCCCTTTGTAGGAAAATGAAGCACCAAATACATCTGTTCTTAACCTCATCAATGTGAGTGTAAATGATCTTTGCATGGTCTGTGCATCCTGATTTAAGTGGTGAGGAAAGTCACAAAAAAAGTTGATCACACAAATAATAAAAAGGTCACATCAGACATGTTACTCTGTGGCTGAGTGGAAATCTGGGATACTGATGTCTCTATTGTACTGCCAGTGAATGTCAGTGAATTAGAAGTTAACATTAACACTGATGACATGTTATTACAGGTGTTTTAACATTTTGTAACAGCCGTTGATGTTAAATAGAGTAGAATACATTGTAGGAATACCTCTTGGTATACTGAAACACAACACAGTCTATACAATAACATTCATGAGTTCAGACGAGTATTTTAGACTGAGCTACACACAAAGATGTGTGCCACTGGTAATATCAGGAAATGATACCACACTGTGATGATCTCAAAATCACATTTGTATTTAGCATACACTATGGGCTATGATTATGTTCACCATACCACCACCACTTCCTAAAAACTCCATCAACACACAATGGTTGTTAATTATGCATTATCACAGTCAATGGAGTAACAGTGGACTGCACCTTCCATTGCTTCTCTGAGATGCAGCTCGTTTTCATTTTTATGCCAGGTGTGGCCAGCTGTAACATGGCCCTCGCATCACTGAAGCCACAAACCGGGCTGACCAGAAAACGTCTTGTTTGAACCTCGATAACTGATGTAAAAACTCCACGGGGCCCCACCCGACTGCAGTAACAGATTTGATGTCTGTCTTTCATTTTCAGATAAACAAAAAACTAATACGGAAATTTGAAGGATGCACGCAAACCCGTGTGTAAAGGCCTCTATAGTTAACACTATGTACCGAGGCGTCCACTCTGCACTTGCTAGCTCTGCAGCTCCTCTACAAAGGGAGGGTAACGTTACATGTGTGCTGCCTTGCTAGCTTTAAAAATGGGAATGGTCCATCACAACGAACAAAGGTGTGGTACCGAGCTTTACCCTAGCATCATGCTGCCGTGCCTGGATTAAACATGCATATAAAAGCGGTTATATAAGCATAACGGGCTGGGGTCAGAACAAAAATGTCTTCAGTTTTACAAGAAGACATATTAAGCGTAGAGGATGCTGGACTTGTTGGCTCCATGGTGGCTAGCGGGTATCGTGTCTGAACAACGCCTTTTACCTTGAACTGCTCTTAGAACCGGGCTCCATCCCTTGAAACGTCGTGGTCGTCGTCATTTTTTGCAGAAGTGATTTGAAAAAGTGTTATAAACGTGAGAGAGGATAAACTCGAATTACACTGAGATGCACAGCACTTCACCACCTCATCATTGTCTATCCTAGCTGGTGGGTACCAGTAATCAACCTGTCTCCAGTCTGAGGGTACTAGCCTCAAATTTAGCCAGGAGATAGAGCTATCACTTCCGCTCAAGTGTTCAAGATAAAATAAAGGATGTGGCGTTTTTGTTGTTTAAACATATATCATAAAAGATAAATTACTTAATGTCTAAATTATATTTTTAAGAGTGCACGATTTAAGGTGAATAATTTGTTCTACTGTGACTCAACCAATGTGACAAATTCATTAATTTGAAGGCAAAACATCGTACTTCCGGTATTTTCCTGTTTTTTTTCTGCTTAACTTTCGTGATTTTAGGATGTGATCCTGAAGAAATTAATTGTTTGAACTCTTCGTAATGAAGCATGTTTCATATATATATATTCCCCCATTATTATAAAAAGGTTTATTATAATGTACAATTATGTGTACTATTCTACTGTTCCAGTGTAAACCAAAACTTTCAGCAATATTTTCAGTAGGAAAGCAAAAGGGTTTCACGAAAAATTCTTCACAATTGGGAAATGCAAAAATAAATGCAGAGTTTCCGGACACCTATAACAGAAATTACAGTTCACATCAGTGTCTTTCTGTCATTTTAAACATTGTTTTTAGCAGGATAGAATTTATGACCGGGTTTAAAAGAGATTTTCTGAAGTTGTCTTAGATAACTTATCTATTAGATAGAAGCCAGGTCCTGTTTATCATATTATCTACAAATTGATCTCTTTGGAATTGATCTGTTGTTATTACCAAAACAACTGGAAAAATAAATGTTGCCTGTGGGAGAGTATTGGGAGATAATATGGGCAATTGTTGGGCATTAAGCCTTGTCTAGGATTTCAACAACATACAGACTCCAGAACATGTGGCACCAAGACTTTTGCATAATCATAATTTGTTACAGTAATATTATATTCTGACAGAAACTCTTCATAAGTAAAGAGAAGACCATTTTTTATTTAAAAAAAGTTTATACTATCTCAACATTTATTGTAAAATCAATATTCAACAAAGGGAGATTTGTGTTTAAATAACATTTCTGTCTTAGATGAGTCTGGCAATGAAAAGCAGACATTTTTACAGGGATTTATCAATATCATAGTCACAAACAAAAAAGAATAAGCTCACCAGCTTAGAAAATATATGGACAGATATAATATTCCAAATGGAGATAGGTTTCTGAAAAATACTCAAATTTATCTCAAATATGTGTGTCCTCTTTTTTCAATGAAAAGTATTTTGTGATTCTCTTTTAGTAGTTTATGCATTTGCATACCTACTCTGTCATGGCAACTAATACTTTGCCTCTTTAAGAGATATTCAAATTATTCCAGGTCTCATCTTTTGCAGATAAGTATGTTACACTTGCACAGAGCAGGCTATTTTATAAAAAGCACATGAAACCTCAAAACATTAATGGAAAATTCTGGATATGAGTTATGTAACACTAATTCAGTACATTGGCAGAACATTTTCCATTCTGCTGAGACTTGCCATCCTGTTTGGCAAAAAACAGAAGAAACTTGTTCCCACTTTGGGAAACAAATGTAATAAAAATGTTGGATGTTGCAAGCTTCTGACAAAGCATATAGCAGAAGGCCTTAGACATTTTTCACGTTTAACTAAATTAACTGGTTAACTGGAACTTTAAGACATTATGATGTGTGCCCTTTCAATAAAATCTGCACTATTACTGCTGGAAGATGAATCCAACCAAATACACATAATTTTGCATACTTGTTCTGTTATTGCATTGTATTGTGGAATTACATTGTGGAGTGGAAAACTTTCCTTTTTGATAAAGCTTATAGTTAGGGCCAATCAGGTTTGTCCTGGACTGGCTCTTAAGTTTATGCTTCTATAGACTCCCATGATACACTGAGCTTTCTCCTCCTCACTCTTTCTACCCATCTTTATTACATATTACATTCACATTTCAATGCATCCACTAACGTACACTTCTTTCCCGAAGTTGTGTCTGTGCTCTCTCGCCCTGCAGGTTGATGATCACTTCCTGTCCTGGACTAACTACCCACTCGCCCTGTTCCCGTTTCTCTCCCCTCCCATCTCAACCAGTTGAGGCAGATGGCCGCCCACTCCGAGCCTGGTTCTGCCTGAAGTTCCTTCCTGTTACAAGGGAGTTATCTCTCGCCATTGTCTCTGAGTGCTTGCAGGAATGTTGGGTCTCTTTCGTTGTATTAAAGAGTAAAGGTCTAAACCTTTTTATGTAAAGTGCCTTGAGATTACATATTTGTGACTGGTAATCTCTTGTTTTTGTTGGTTCTTAATTTTTTTTTTTTTTTTTACATCAAAGACTCCTTGACACATTTTAGACCACAATTGGCCTCATAATAGTTTCGCTTTTAGATGTTGTATTGCATGAAAATCATAAATTCTATGAAATCTTCTGTGTAACTTATGGATGGAATTACATAGAAAATATTTCCCTCTTTACTGAGGAACCCCTGTAATTTTCATCAGACACCACTTTGAGGTGTATTTATCCGCCTTTAAGTACCCATTAAAAAAAAAAAAAATACAGTAGGGACATATGTAAAAAAAAAGTCTCAATTTATTCCAATAATACATTTTCATAACAACAACAAATGTCAGTGAATTTTAAATGCAGGCTTAATTGACAATGACATAACTCAATCTGAATCAAAAACTCAATGACATAAGTATAAAAACTAAAACAAGGACCAAGTATTTTCCCAAAATTTCCAAAAGACGAAAAAAAAAAAATCATAGTAAGAATTTAATTTCTTCGGCACATTAGACTCATTGCAGCTTACAAATTGTCTACANAAGGACCAAGTATTTTCCCAAAATTTCCAAAAGACGAAAAAAAAAAA
>JANJYP010138770.1:0-18102 GCA_024605115.1 Rastrelliger brachysoma
TGTGATAGAATGGGGTCAGATGAGTTTTAGTTTTTGTGTGAGTCACTACCTTTGATGTGTGCAAGATGCAGAGCTTTTGGTCTGGCATAGAGCACACAGGTCCCAGAGCTACCAAGGGTATGTAAGTTTGTGTGTGTGTGTGTGTGTGTGTGTGTGTGTGTGTGTGTGTGTGTGTGTGTGTGTGTGTGTGTGTGTGTGTGTGTGTGTGTGTGTGTGTGTGTGTGNATATTCACCCACATGGTAAAGTGCATCTTGGTCGTCTTGAAGCAACTTCTGTTGCTCTACCACCAGCTAGCCATTTATCTCTGTTACACTGTGCAGGTGGCTACTCAGTTTATTATTGGGATGACAAAAAAGGTCAGACCTCTCACACACACTTAGGAGTTTACTTAAGAAAAGGTCAGTGAAGCACACAAGTGTGAGAGAGAGACAGAGTCACAAAGTCTGAAAAACACCAACAAAACACCACAGAACAGCGATACAAAGAGTGTATTGTGTGGGTGTACAAAATAATGTGAGACTGAAGAGAGTCTTAAACAAAGACCTCATACAATGCGTGCAAGAAAAAAAAGATGGTCACATATGTTATATACACATACTTAGAGATGTGCAGGTTCATAAATAGAAGTAGTTTTAATTATTCATGAAGTTTTGTTCCGCTGGACTTTAACTTGCAGTCTCTGTGAATTATTGCAACTCCTATTCTCACTTCAGCTTTTAGGTGGTCATTTATATAAGTGGTGTGACACATCAATGTTCAAGCAGGAGTGTAAATATTACATCACATAAAAAAATTCATAGGAAACCTCCTGCACATATATTAAAGGATGAGTGGAGACCCAAATGAATACCTCAGGGAACTGCTTTGAAATTTTTCAGGGTCTTGGCAAGTCTTTCTTCACTGAAAAAAAACAGCTTTGAATTTCCTTCCATTAGGTACTGTGATGGTTCAGTACACCTTGGACATGTTATACAGTTTAATTCATTTCCTAATATGAAGCTTTTCTGCCCACAAATATTGTTTTGTTTATATCTGAACATTTTTGTAATCCCTATGCTAACATTTTAAATCGATCACCCCATAAAAATGTATTCTCCATTCACTTACACTTTTAAAATTCCTGGTCCTCAAACAGCGGTGAATGGAGTGAGCACTCCACCCAGTGGAGGAAATGTGGATGTACACAAAATTATTACTATTACTGTAACAGCTTATATCATACTTCCAAGATTTAAAATATCAAACACTTTTCTGTACCTCAGCAGTAAAATCTATATAACTGCAGAATGAACCATGTACACTTTTTCCCTGTTGCTTGAACACATTTTGCAGAACTTGGCTCACTGTGTCAGANGGAGAGAAAAAGGTCTTATTCTTTTATAGTTTTGCCCATTGCTTGAACACATTTTGCAGAACTTGGCTCACTGTGTCAGAACTCTACACACAAGTAAATAAAACACAACACTGGGAAATAAACCATTCACATCTACGTCAAAACCTAGCAATCATTTGTCAAAATGTCACTCTGATGACAAAATGATACCCACTTGCATCATATGAATACACTTTCAGATCAGCAGCAACACACGTCTACGCTATATAAAACACAGCAGTCTTTCAGTTTCACTGTTTTTATTCAATTCCACAGAAGGCACGTTTTCACAACAACCGAAAAATGAAATAATCAGTGCTGTACATTGCAGTAGTGCACTTCACAGTATAGTAAACTCCTTATTATTCCTTATTATGGAAGAAACTGTGAAATGACTTAGATTAGGGAGGACTCTACCCAGTGTGGTTTATGACATGGTCCACCAAAGTTGCTCTCATGTCATCAGAAATAATGCTCCTTGCATGGCTTCTTCGAACACATCCTTCTCTTTCTCTCTGTCTTCCTCTAGCTCTCACTGCCTCCATGCTTGCAGAGTTCTCAAAATGGCTCAACTGAGGCCTTATTGTAGCTGACTAATGTTCAGTGTTGTAAGTAAGTGTTTTCAGGTGTGTTATTTTCAATGTGTTTTGTATTTTGAATAGATGTGTTTTCTCAATAGTAAATGAAGTGTCTGTATAAAATAGAGTGTAGTGTGCAGGAGCAGAAAGAAGCAAGTGCATTGCAAAATTGCAGCTTTAGTTAAATTAGTTAGCAATTGGCAGATCTTTTGTTTCAAACTTCAAATCAAATATAGCTTATCTATAGCACTTTGTATACATTAAAATGTAACACAAGTGCTTTACAAAATAAAAACAAAACATAAAAAAACATGTACATGAAAGAGATAAAACACAAAGAAGAAAACAAAGAAAACACATCCCTGAGACGCCACCCAACCGCTCCAACCATGACTCGTGCCCCCCAGAAACACCACCCTGCAGTTGGCCAGCCCGACAGAGCCGCCGGAATCCGCTGAGCCGACCACGCCCCTCATGCCCCGGACAAAGGAACTCCCAGCGCACAAGACAGTGCATGTTGTATAGTTAAAACAACTTCATATTATGTTACTTTGGTCTAAGCATATGTCTATAATGTTCAAGCAACAGGTAAAAACTGTAAGAATATAATGTGAGAAAGGTTTCACAACATTTTACCATTAGGAATGCTTTTCTAAAAAGAAACTGATATAGCAATATTTTATGTTTATTTTATTTTTATATGCATTTGTTTGCACAATTTTCACACTAAACCTTATTTATTACACAGTTTTTAAATGAGCAATCATATTGCTAAACAAAAATGTCAACTGGGGAAAAAACAGAATTGTGTTTGCGCAAATCAAGAATTCTGCAAATAATTTGTTCACAGACAAACTTATGATCCATACAGAGCTGTCTTTATGTTGAATCTGAGAGCCTGGCTTGTTCCTGTGTGTGTGTGTGTGTGTGTGTGTGTGTGTGTGTGTGTGTGTGTGTGTGTGTGTGNTGTGTGTTGTGTTGTGTTTGGATGGTCCGTCAGAGCTCTGGCACCCATATAAGTGGTTACTTTGACAGGATGTCTGATGCTTGACTTCATTCATTCCTCTGCTTGCTGGTGAAGCTTGTGAAAGAAACTCTTGTTCACTTTTACATTCATCTGTGAAATTCTGAGCTCCAGACACATTTTGCTCATTGCTCACTCTGCAGGTAAGTCTTACATTTCTATATTAGGGTAACTAAATATCTTTTCTTTTATTGTTCAGGTTGCATATCTGAGTTTTATGCCACACAAAGAATAACAGAAAAAGAGACAAATTGAAGCAATTAATTTTATTTTAAATAACTGCTTGGTTATGTTGTGTTTGCATGTTTCTTTATTATCTGTGACTTTTTTTACAAGTCCTTTGACCACACAACACTTATTTTTTTTATTTTATAGACATGAGGTTTGTGATTCTGCTTGCTCTTTTCAGTGGTAAGTCAGACAATTTCATTAATTACGCTTTAACCTATGTTTGTGATTTGAAATGATGAAATGTTCATGAAATGATCTCTTGGCAGCACTGTAATTCACTTTAATACACTGAGTTATGTGAACTGATTATTACAATACATTTACATTAAATTTTATTTTATTTACATTTAGCTATTCAGTATGTGTTCAAAATATTTTCTTATTTCTTCAGAGACAATGTGGTGTTTCTGTCTATAATTTCTTTGTGTGGTATTCTGTTTCTTACCTGCTTTTAATATTGTATTCAGGTGTTTTTGCTGCCCCATTTGTGAAGGAAGAGGAGGCAAAGCATTTTATCAGGTTGAAGAGACAGGCAGGATACTGGGATCCCCACCACTCTCAGAACCAGTGGGGTTTCACCATTCAAGAACAGGTGACAGACACTGCACTGTGGCGTGAATGTGTATACACTACTTCTTACAGTTTCATCTGTGAAACAGGGTTTATATGATAGCGTCTTTCTTCCTCAGGCTAACGAGTACTGGACAGCCATTCGAACAGATGCCCAATACTACATGGACATGAGTAACCTGATGTTTGACCGCTCTGTGGCTGAGTTAGTGAAGAAATTACTGTAGCAATCTAGCATATACCAGTTTTTTTATTAAAATGTCTTTATAGTATAGTAACATAAGTTGATTTTCATGGGTAAACACAGTTTCAGTGCCATATTCTGCCTATTTTACCTCATGTCTGTCCTCTGAAGTTCATAATTGAATAACTTTAAATGGTTTTACTTTTGTCCATACTAAATATTTCAAGCTGCTAATGTGTCCAAATAAACCTGGGCTTTAAATGTCATCTCCAAGTGCTTTAATATGCTAATCCTGTGATATTTTGAATCACATTTATTTACTTACTTTTTTGTTATCTGTCTGGATTGCAGTGAAAACAACAGGATGTACATGGAGATGCTGCGCAATGCTCAAGCTCACCTGGACAGCCAGACAGGACAAGGCAAATAGAAAAGCAAGAAGTGGAACACTGAANACGCAATGCTCGAGCTCACCTGGACAGCCAGACAGGACAAGGCAAATAGAAAAGCAAGAAGTGGAACACTGAAGTGATGAGACATCACTGCAGACAAACAATAATGTAGTGTAGAACTGTTTGATTTGATTTAGAGAATGAACAGGAAATACATTTTAATATATATGCTCAGCTTCAACCACATGCTTTTATAACAGAATGTATTGTCATTAAACTCGACATGTAGTAGGAGATACAAATAAAAAAGATTATAGTGAAACGCTATAATAGTTTTTGCATTAATTTTGCTAGTTAAATGCTGCAGTGTAGAGCTTTATGTTTTGATATATGTATATTCATACCAATCAGTTGTTTTTATGAAAGTAAGTGGATTCTTTTAGAGCAATGATGCTGCAATGAAGTTAATAAAATGACATCAACTAAAATGTGCTTGTTGTGCAGGAAATTGCATTTTGAGTTTTGCATTTAAAATGCTGCATGTGGTGCTTTTGGTAGCTTAAGCCTCAGCTTTGTTTTAATGGGAGAGAAACTGTTCTGTTCTGAAATTAGAATATATGGAGAATCAAATATAGAAATAGAAAAATTAAATTATGTTGTATGTTGTTAAAGATATCAGATTATGTAATTTAAAGAGAATCATTCTTTTTGTTTTGCATTGTATGTATTTGTAAAAGATACCACTAGGTGGTGTTCTCAGTTGCAGATAATGCTTTAACCATTTTCATGGTTTACTACTTTCATTTTTCAAGAAATCTTATTCATATGTAGCTCATTTTAAGTGTACATAGTTTGCTGATTAACTATTCCTGACCTATTTGTTAGTTTTTTAGTGGAGTGTTATTTTTTAAAATGAATTTTCCATATAAACATTAGAGAAATAAGACATTTTGTATTCAAAACAACTTTATTAGTGTGATAAAGAACATCTAAACAATATAAATACAGTAGTTTTGAGAAATGTGTGAATAACTTAATAATCTTAATTTATTCAATATATGTTATGTACTATTGACATAATTTGACAAAAACAGTACAGTTGTTGACTGAATCAGCAACTATATCTTTGAGTTTTGTACAAACAACCTGAAGATGTCACCTTGCCCTTTAAGAGACTGTGATGGCAATTTTTTACTTTTTCTGAAAGTTTATAGATGTATTTGATCATTTATCAGCAAATGAATCAATGGTGGGAATAATTGCCAGTTGTGTCCTTTATCCTAGATTCTTCAAATACTTGTATGTAAAAGCTGCTCTCTATTTAAGGTATTGTAATGTTGTTTGTACATTCAAAGATTAAATAATTATTTTTTTTTAATTATATAAATTATTGCAAAGTACAGCATTTACAGTAAGCAGTATGTTGTGCTTCAGGTAAGTGATAACTTGAGCAATCCTCGCAGTGACAGCATAATTCTGAAGACTAATTAATGTATGATGTGAAGATTTTCTTAAAGAAATACCTCAAAATTTAACAAATATTAATAAAGGAGTCAGTAATCAAGTTACCAGTAGAATCTGTGTTGCAATTCAGCAGTTTACTTGTGTCATGTTGGTTGAAGGTGTTTTTACTAGACTTAATCTATTCTTACTAACATTGGAAGCATATGTGATCTAAACCAAAGTGGTCTGAATTTATCAAAATTGTTTGTCACTAAACCTCACTGGGATTGTCTTATTTATCTACAACAACAGAACATTATGCATCATAATAATTATTTGAAAAATGCTAAAATATGCATAACAGTTCTACACATAGTGGGTCTTATTCATGAAATGTAAATGTAAATTTGTGCATAGATTTGCACATAAAAGCCTATGCTACTAAAAACCTACTCTGGATTCATCAACACTGCAGGAAACTTAGATTGCACATTCACAGAATTAAAGTTTTTCCAGTTTATGTAAGCAAATGCATCACCAGATGGAGCATCGATGCATGTGTGTGCAGTCTATGGCACTGATGACACCTAGCATGTTTGCAATCACATTGAATCCCTGCATCACTTCTACCTGCCGTTGCCAACTAATTTAATTAAAAATGTTGTATTTTTATGTGGAGATGCACGTAAATTTCTGTCTATGAACAGTTTATATGTTTTGTGAATGAGACCCAGTGTGTCTAACTGAAACTTGATGACATACAGCACATTTTACATGGGTTACACAATTTGGAGAAGAATCCTAACCAACAAGAGTCAAAATTCTTCAATAAGCACCTGTGATTCCTTCCTCTTGCTTAGTTTGTCTCGAAATTGGATCATGAGTTGCCTGTGAGTGAGACATGTTATAGCTGTTAGTTTGAAGGTGGATCCTCACTTGCAGTTGGAGGAGGAATTTTGAGGAACTTCTGCAGAGCTGGAGTAAAGATGAGGATGGTGCCTAATACTGCAACAGTAAGGAAAGCCCACAGGAAAATCCGGTCTAATACCTGGGCCACAAACTTCCAGTCTTGTACCACCTGAGAAAAAGAAAATATTGGAAATGTATGACAGAAATATCCTTAACAGAATTTTTTGGCAGATTGCACATTGACTCAGCAGTGAAATTATGTATCTTTAGATTTCTGAACTGATCACACATACACACACACACACACACACACACACACACACACACACATATAAATATTTAACACAATACAGCTGAACATACCTCTCGAATGAAGTGCTCCTTGCGAATGTGTCTGCTGATGTAGCGCACCGAATAAATAGCCTTCTCCAACATGGTTGCCCAGGCCTCTTCCTCTTTCCCCTCAGCAGTCATCTGCCCATGAGCTCCGCTTTTTGTCCTCTGGCCGCCTTTCCGACCTCCAGATCGTATCTTGATCTCAGGACTTTCAGGAGCCAGTTCTGGGTAGTGGTAACGGTCAGTGTGACCTCGCATGCACAGCAACCTTGGCAGTTTCTGAAGGAAAAGATTACGAACCCACGGCGACATGGGGTGGTAGGTGGCTGAGGAGCGGTGGTGCACATTTATGACAAAGACAGTGACAATGATTGAGAGTGTGACAAAGATCATGATGAACAACAGATACTCTCCAATAAGTGGGATCACTTTTGAAGAGGAGGGGATGATCTCTTCGATAACCAAGAGGAACACAGTGAGTGACACTAGGACAGAAGTAGAGAGTGACAACTTCTCCCCTTCATCTGAGGGAAGGTAAAACACTAGAACGGTCAGAAAGGACAAACCCAAACAAGGGATGATGAGGAAGAGTGTGTAGAACAATGGCAACCTCTTCAGGATGAAAGAATACGTAATGAAGGGGTAAGAATACAAGCCATCCTTCCTGTTCCCTTTTGCACCAGTGGCACTGAGGATTTCCCACTCCCCATTATCAAAGAAGTCCTTCCGATCTACCTGGTTGTCCATCAAAACCAAATCCACCATGTTGCCATCGTACGTCCAAGAGCCAAATTTCATGGAGCAGTTTTGGCGGTCAAAGGGGAAGAAGGTGACATCCATAGTGCAGGCAGACTTGTAACTGGCAGGTGGCGTCCAGGTGATGGCACCATTGAACTTGACAATGGCTTTGGTCATCAAGGAGCCTTCAAATCGCCCATCAGCACTGACAAAACATAAAGCAAAAGTAAGAAAAGATTATTTTTTTTTATCCTTAGAATCATATTCACACTATCTCTGCCTCTGTATTTGTGGAAGGTGTTAATATTGATTAATTTAATTTGTATCCTTTATATCTGAATTTGATTGTGATAAATTTATTTTTCTTACATTGCTATCTAGAATAGCTCACAATCAACTGTGATACAGATGTAATGGATGAGTGGCACATTTGATCACAGTTCACTATCACATGACCCTGTTTAATGTTTCTTACTTCTCATAGAGGACAATGTCTGGGAGCCAGATATTTTCAGAAGGAACTCTGATGGAAGTGATTCCTCCATACTTGTCTGGATTCCATCGCAGCTTGTAATCAATCCATTCCTGCTCAACATAGACACAACCATTACAAGTATACACAACAATAAACAATCATAATGTCATTTTTAATATAAGTAGAAATATCTTTAATAAGCTCTCTGCCCCAACAATTGGATCACATTCACCATAGAGTCATAGAGACTCCCATACCTGTCTGAATGGTCTCCTGTACATTATTGTATTTTTTAAAAATTGTAAAAAGTGTTTACATTTATTAGCTGAAAAAGATATTCTCAAAATGTAGTGCTGTATTTAACCTGTAAGCCAGTTCTCGCGAGATATTCTTTCTCCCACAGACTAAACAGTCTAAAAACACGCTTTTCAGGTTAATTGGAGACTCCAAATTGTGAGTGTGAATTGTAGTTTGTCTCTATATGTGAGCCCTTTGATGGACTAGCGACCTGTCCAGGGTGTACCCTGCCTCTCACTCAATGACAGCTGGGATTGGTGCCGACTATATGCAGGATAAGCTGTACAGAAAATGGATATATTTCTGTAGACCAGTCAATTCTCAAGTTCAATTGTTGCTATATGTGTCTGTATCAGCCACTGAACCACAATAAACAACTCAGATTTAAATTTAAATTTCAAAATTATTTTAGATAAGTCATCTTGTTGACTTATTAATACAACATTGAGATTTAATTCAACCATGTAACCTGTTTATTTTTTCTCTTACTTACCTGACACAGCCAGACATTAGTTGTCATTAGCTGGTTCTTCTCATCCTAAAAAAGATAAAGACAACAGTCAGTCTTTAAAGAAGAAGAAAAACATGAAATTAGAGTAATATTTGTAAGTGTCAAGGTAAAAGTGAGAAAGACTGTTAACGTCAGTTTGGCAAGTTTAGTGTAGTGTGAACAGTATTCTATCTAACAGTGATGCTCAAATGAATAAATTGATTTCTACTAATAAAATGCATGAAATATATACTGCATTTTCGGGATTATAACTAGTTTATAACACAAAACATGGCTGATCTGGCTTGTCCATCATGACATTAAATTTGATTAGTGGACAAAATTGGAGGCTTGACTGAAAATAACAAAATCATTATTTTTATTTCTATGGAATCACAAAGAATTTAATTTGCCCATCTATGATACGTCCTTAATAGACAAAAGAAAAAAAAGCAAAATCAGAATTGGGTGCCGTGGACCAGGCTGAGATAATATAAGTACTATACAAGGTAAATAGAGAAAGACAAGAGAAAGAGAGCTGGAGAGTGGGTGGTGAACATGGGCTTGTTTCCACATCACTGGAAGCATGTTTGAAATGTAAGGGAGAGACTTAGAGAAAAATAAACCTGGCAAGGTATTACAAAGATATACAAAGATGTAGGTAAACAGAGAGACAGGGAGTGGTTTAGCTGCTCAGTGTATCCGGACCAGGCCCCAGCTGTCAGACTGAGTTGGATGTTTTGGTGATCACACAGAACAGAGGTGAACCATAATCTAATACAGAGACATGCAGCAGCCCCGGGAGACTGGGCACAATGCAGTACATAGTGTAACCTACTGTATATTGTAGCTGTTAGCAGTTCCTCTCTGCCCTTCTGTTTGTACTCAGATCCAGCAGATCTTCAATTGTTACCATTCTTGCCATGAAGGAGCTTTGCATAATTGGTTCATTTTGCCCAGCATATGTGCCAGCTTGACAGAGTAAGAGTTAAATCTAAACAAGTTGAGATTAATATTTCAAGCCGAAAAGCATGGCTCCTCCATTAGCATCCTCTATTTTCTCCTCTTGAACACCTAAACCATCGCAACCTATCAGAGCCAGCCTTTGAAATATTAAAGGAACACTCCAGAGAGAGACCATGTGGCTGTAGACGTGAAGAGAGTGTTCCAGATCTATTTCAGGACCATGGAAAGCTCCACGTAGTGACGCCGCAGTTAGTGCGTTTGGTTCCAGCACTATGGACAGTAAATCAAATGGGAACATACCGCATCTTTGTATTCACTTATGAAAAAAAAGAACTTTGTTTATTTTTTATTATTTCATGCTTTTCAGTGTATTTTATGTGTTTCTTTTATGTATTTTTCAATACTTGTCTCTTGTTTTATTGTCAGTACATCCTCTGAAAAGACCAAAATCAACAGTGAATACTCAGTACCTCATCACCCAGTCTGTGAATCTTAGCTCCAACCCACTTTTTTTTACTGAAGATTTAAATATTTAAAAACATGTTAGCTGTGTATTTTTTAAAGGCTAAGTGATTCTCAGAAGCATCTCGCCGCAAGAAATATTACCCAAAAGGCAGTAAATGGTGCATTTAATGGACTCATCCACAAAATTAGTGAGATAGCAGTAATTTCAACAGCAGGTGTATGTGGGAGTGACTCAGAATAAGTTATATAATATGTGATTTAATAGTGCATGGCACAGTGGAATAAGCTGTAATTAAAGTAAGTAAGCTCAATTCATTGTTAGTTTTGGTATTTTTGTGTGATTTGCAGACAATATGAAAATAAAGAATAACACCAGACTTAAGATCCAAGCCATGATTAAGGTTTGGGATAAGATAAAGGTTAGTGTTTGTTAAGGTTAGAATCTTGGTTAAACCTTTTATCTCTATATAGTTCTCCTTAGCTAGCATCAAAACTACAAAAGAACTTTTTACAAGAATAACTTTCAATGCTGTGTGTCTACATCTTGTCAGTGAAGATATAAAATACTTATATTCAACAACACATTCAAACCAAGATAACATCAAGTACTTAAAACACATTTTATGTGACATTCCTCCTTAATACATCTAAACGTCTACCTTAGGATCTGAAATACTATTTTAAAGGCCATTTTCAGACCTAATAAATGGTTGTCTCATAAATGACGTCACCTATGATCAGTTTATCTCATACCATCCATACACCCAATTGCAGCATGTGGACGTTTTGTAAAAATTGCTAAAATTGTTAAAATTGCTCTGTGGTTACAAGATTCATAATGTTTGCATCCATTTTATTTCAAAAATTAATTTTAAAAAGATAATTTAAACTAAAATAAGACTGACCGTGATGTCAGCATATATAAAGTAAATATAAATGTCCACACATTACAGTTGAGTGTATGGTATGAGATGAAGTGACCATAGGTAATGTGATTTATGAGACAAACATTATGACTGGAAATGCCCACGTAGTGACACCACATTTGTGAAAAATGCAGCTTTGAAACATATATCTTTAGTGATAAATCTATTGGTGGGACCATTAACATAAGAGACATAGTTGGTTTGCCTAAACATAAAGGCTGTCTCAGTTGTGTTTGTGCTGTTATAGTAAGGAGGTAAGAATGCATGAAGACACTAAATATCCTAATAGAAGAACATGGATAAGTGTTTGTGTGTGAATGTGTATTCATCCTCACCACATCAACCAGCTGGGAGATCTTGAGCCCGAAGCGTACTTTAACAGTGTCATTGGCACGTTGAATAGGTCTGACCCAGCGCTGGTAGCCTTGGAAAAGGCTCTTCAACAAGGCATCTTCCATCTCAGCCAATGATACAAACTCACTTGGAGCTTCAACAAAGAGGAGCCAGGTGGATTATAATTATTACAATGCTGTTATTACTGTCCTATAACATCAGTATTCTGCTTCTTCCATTTCAATGACAAGGGTTTAAAATAGACAATTATAATTAAGTATATACTTGCTGTACTTGTGTACCTTTTTTATAATTGTGTAGAAACATAATCCCATAATCAGGCATCATTTAGACATTCATATTCACTTAGAATATTTTCCTCATTTGGTAAGCTTCCAAAGTGCTGATGATGGTCATAACTTTGGACGACAACAGTAAAAACTGTGTAGTTTTATGCAGTTGTTTTATTGGTATTTCTTCTTCACAATGCTGATGTTATATTAATCTTGACAGTCAGCAAACAGAACTCATGTCTGCGGCTTTGCTCATTAAGCAATATTTGATGTTAAATGACAAGTTTAAAAGTTTAACCAAACAGCACAAACACAATTGTATTTGGTTTTACAAATTCGACCTTTCTTACAGAACACAAGTTTTATTAGAAATATATAAACTGAAAACAGGAAAGACAACTGAGGAGAGATTTATATAATGGAGTTTTGGTCATATTTACGGTGACTGTGTTTTTGCAAATTAGCCTCATTTGTAAATCCTAATTTATGTTTCATTATGTGATTTAATAGAAGTGGCATAAAAAATAAATATAATTTGTTTGACTCCATATCAGGGTCTGCAGCCATAAAAAAGACATAGAGTATGACCTCTCCTCCATTAAATCACATCAGTCAGAATTTCAGTTCTCCATCTGTGTATATAGGCAGGTATCATGGATGCATTAGAGGATAAGAGAGGATGCAGAGTGGATGATACAGCCCTGTATAAAGTTACAAATGGAGGGAGAGGGGGTAGGGATATAATATGTCCAGAAGCTGGGCAGTCAGCACATCAGTCAGCCTCAGGCAATGAGAAGTCTCCAGAGGGGACAGAGACAGTAACAATCACAAGAGACAGCTATAATATCAGACAGAGGAAACATCAAGTGTAAGAGTGCAGTGAGAGTAAGTGAGGAAGAGTGGTGCTAGAAGAAAAAGAAAGCTGCTGGTTTCACCTCTAGCTGGGTAAAGTATCCGCCATGTGAACATCAAACTAAGTACTGCAGGCGTTCACCCTCATTGGCTCACCTCTGTCTCTGGCTTCAAGGACTCAGTGAGGGCTACTTAATGCTGGACACTGATATCTGACACCTATCCCCATTGGTTTTATGATAGATCAAAGGACTTTAACAGAGACAGAGCTGGGCCCTAACACATTATTGTGGAGCTGAAGTACTGGTTTAAAGCTCGTCCGATTGATGCAGCAGTGCAGTGGAGCATGAGGTGATAACTCTTATTCAGTACTGGTTATCTGAATAGCCTGTGACTAAACATACAGAAACTTTAAGACTGTGTTGGTACTCCCTCTAACAATAAGACAGAAGTTACTGTATCATACGGAACAATTTCAACCCCTATTTTTCATATCCTTCTATTTTGTATTACTGCTCAAATAGAGAGAAATATTCAATTCAAGTACAAACAGCAAGGAGATATAGTCAAAGTAACAAAGTAAGAAAATGCAGCAAAGTAACAATAACGTGCCCTAAGTATTGAGGGAGAGTAGGTTGCACTCTATGGATGATAAGGTCATCACAGGTTATGCGGAGTTGACTTAAATCTTTATAATACTTTACAACAATGTTGCACCAGGTGGGTTCTCGGTTATGATCTTGTCCTCTAAAACATGTCTTTTTGCCAAAGTTTGCTTACCTGCAATGTTAGCGAGGGAGATCGAGCAGGACACCGAGAGAAGGAGGAGGAGGACTGCTAACTTCATGACGATGTCCTGGTCCGACTGAGCGCTGGTGCAGCCTCCCGTTACTGTGGGTCGCTCTGCTGGAGAAATCTACTATGCACACACACCAGGATGAAAAACACAACGAGGTTTCCCATCAGCAGTTCCGCCAGGCAAAAACAAGTCTTTGCTTTCGTTTCACAGAGGGGCTGTAACCCCGTGTGAGCACGCATGTGGCCGGTGGCGGCTGTCTGTGTGTTGTGACTCCGGTATGGGCGTCAAGGGGGCGGCGGTCAACGAGGCTGGGGGCGGCTCTCTGGAGGAGAGGGGAGGGGGGTGACACTGATGGAAATTAAAAGACGCTCTCAACCAACCATAAAACATCTTTTATCTTTTTATCTGTTGTGTTGCTGGTCAACACGTTGTTTTATTTATCAGCATAAGGTGTATAAAATACTTATTATATTCTATTATAGTCATGATCTGAGGTTGGAGGGAAATTTAATGTTTTATATATTGTTAATGATCTTGTGTTTTTTATTTTATTTCATACGCTTTCATAATAGTCCTACTGTAAGATCACAAAAAATGTTGTGTAACTTTCTATTAGATGCGTGGAGTTGTAATTGTTAATGTCGTGTGACTTAAGGCTTGAGGATCAACTGATACAGCACTATACATTCCCTGTAGAGGGTTGTATTGCCCGCAGCAACAGAGTAATAGGTCACAGTCTAATTGGCAGATGTAGTGACTCGAGTGTCATAGATGGATGTTCATGTCACTAGCGCTATGCGTCCACTGGAGAGCGCTAAAAGAACCAACACAGCTCATCACATCAGTGAGCATCTATCTATCTATCTATCTATCTATCTATCTATCTATCTATCTATCTATATATCTATCTATCTATCTATCTGTGGGAGTGGGAGAAAGGAAACAAAGAATTAAAGTGAGAAAGAGAGAACTGCAGCAAAGACGAAATCATCAGAGGGAAACACAAACTCATTAGCATCCCACCACACAAACATACACTGATTGTAGGGGTGTTTTTTTAATCACAGCTAAGAATAACAATACACTTGATAAAGATGTGTGCTGAGAAATCTGCGCTATGCAACCAAGTGTGGAAATGTTTAGTTGAGGTGAAAAAAACACTATTGAGGATGACTTAATTGAGCATCTTCTACTACAGGCTTGCTGATCTACCGAAATAAAACAAATATTAAAGTCATTGTTTTTGTGCATTTTTGCACAAAAACAATGCACAATTTGCACAATTTTGATCAATGATGATCAATGACAATAAAAATATAAGATGTCTGAAACATGTCTTTGGTTGGAATGCAAACCTTCCTTCTTTGAGCTACATAGTACAGGATCCATAAAATTATAATTTAGAGTTTGGCTAAGATTTGTCAAGCAATGGAGTCATAATACATGGCCAAAAATGTGTGGACACCTTAGTACATCCATGTATGCCACTACCCTGGTAAAACTGATGTAAAAGAATTATGTCTATTGGATTTAAAGCAGTGAATACATTAATTCAAACATCAATGAAACAAAGTCAGACTTTCTTTAGGGGTCCACAAGACTTCCAGTTTGTTGCTGGAAAGTTAACTGTTAAAACACAGTTATCACTGCTTCCAACACCACAAAACAAAAAGCCTATTTAGACATTAGTGGCAGAGGGGTCATCAGAAATGTCAAAGCTCAATGTCTCCAAACTTCTGCAAGTATTACCAAAACTAAATTCTGGTTTAAAAGTGATTTCTGTGAACTGGCCCTCTTAAAGAGACCTAATATAAGAATGAAGGAAATGACTCTACAGTAAAAACAGCTTGGAACATGCAAATATAGAATTATAGACACACAGACTCCAACATACACTCACATGTACGTAGAATGTAGCTAACCAGATATGAAATATATATTTTCTCTTTTGTATTTTTATTCCATTTCTTCTCTCAGTGTCTCTTTTTCTATGTCGTTCTATATCTATTTCACTCTCCGCTGTGCTCTTCCTCTTCTTTCGTTCTTGGGTTGAAGTGACGAGGATAACAGGAGGCTGATTATCACAATGAAATTATCCTGATTTTCTGCTCCACTTGGAGCCGTGGGGCAGGCAGCTGCTGCCTCCGAGATCGTCCTGTCTACCTCACCTCTAATCATTTGGAAACATAAATTCTCGCGGGCCGGTCCCTTCCTGCATGATTGTGGGCAGCTGCACATTGTGTGCATTTGTCTGTGTTAGTTTATATGTGAATGTGAGAGAGAGTAGACAGTGAAAGGAGAATACATTTTCTGCATCTCTGTGTATTTACTAAAAATGTTAGAGTTTGTTTATGTATGTGTGAGTGTGTACTGTGCTTTGGTGTTGCCGTTGTTTTTGTTTTCTCTGCTGGCTGTTGTTGAGCTCATAATTAAAGTCTGCATAATTTGATTTGGTGCAGAAATATTTAATAAATAAGAGGAACAGCCCTGTCTCCTAAGGCCCACAGGTTTAATCTTAATCTGTTTGTTGTTTTAAGGATTTTAAATAACTGGTGATAAAAGCAGGACGGGAATACAGCAATGAAAAGAAAATCTCACACAAGCTTCAAAGGAAAACACAAAGTCAGTGGTCTCACACATGCTAATACCATTAGTCATATAATGCTACCATCAGCAATTTATATAATAACCTGATAAGCTTGAAAGTTTTGTCATATCAAAGAAAACCAAAGTAGCTCATTGATGGTGTCTTTCTTTCAAAATCAATGGAACTATAAAGTGATCTGATACAATAATCCCCACTCATCAATAATATGCAAGATATTTGATATTTAAATCATCTTAAATTGCCAAGTTTGATGGAAAGATTCTGAACAGATCTAAGAGGAACAAAGTCACTGGATGAATTTTGTCAGAAGTTACAGCAGAAACAGGAAAGTCAAGGATTTAGAGAAAGCAGCTCCTGGATAGAGGACTTTGAGGGTCAAATTATATTAACATCAGTCATCGCTGGGAGGAGAGAAAATTAGTAACAAAATAAGTGCACTCACCCAGCAGACACACAAAATATTTATCAGCCTCTAACATGATACTTCAATCTAGATGACTCACACTGATTTTTCTTTTGTTTTCATCTGACTGACAAGATAAGAAAAGGCCTCAGATGGTTTGAAACTCAAGCCTGGCAGGCAGTGTTACAATACTGTCGCCTTCAGATAACGTAGGAATGGCTAAGGAGTAACAGTCCTGCTCAACACTAAGGTAAAATAATATTGGGGTGTCTGTGTCTGCGCCTTGCTCATGCTGTGTGGACATAAATCTTTGTACACAGACTCATATTCTTTCTGGGGACAAGAGACGGGTCTCCACATAGCTTAAGCATTTTAGCTTAAAAACATGGGAAAGAGTTGGGATCAGGTATGAAGCAGATGTAGTTTAATGTAGGGTAAGCTTGAAAGTGGTTAACATAAGCCGGTGTCATGTCCTGTTAATTCCTAAGTGATGGTAGCAGTTATTTCTTAGGTATAAAATGTGCAAATATTACATATTCAGATTTAACATTTTCTTACTTTTTGTATAAGAATTTCTAAGATTTGTGTGCCCAGATCAAAAATTACATAATCTCTTAATAAATCAGTTTTTTTATAGCACATATCTCTGTACATTGTTAGTATGGCGCTGTCACACACTTCAAAATTAAACAGTAGTGCAGAGAACAATCAAAGCACTGACAGGTCACAGTGTTGATTTCTGTACTGATCCCTCTGGCACTTATTGCATGTATAAACTGTGAACCAGTTTTGAGACATAATCACTGAATTAAGTTTATATACCAAGCATTTTTCCACAACTATATGTTCATATTTTTGCATTTCAATACAATCCAGAAATATTGCATTGCATCCCAGTGGGTGTGTATGTCTGTGTGTACATTTGCGCGCATGTGTGTGTCTGTCAGAACATTTCAGTCCTGAGCCAGTTGGCAGAGAGTGAATAAACACTGGCACACCGAATATGCTGTCATCAAATGTGAGTCAGCTGTGCTTTGTGTGTCTCATCTGTATGCTTATGTATTTGAGCATGTGTGATCTGGACATATGCATAATTGTGAGCGTGTGTGTATATGTGTCCACATGTGTTGTTTTTTCTGCCAGCGCAGTATATATATATACAGTATATATATATATCACATTGTCACAGTCATATAAGTAATGACTGTGACAATGTGATTTATTCTTGACAGATAAAGTGTATATCTTCTCAAAACTTTATTAATTAATCTCTTCCAAACATATCACAATGAAAATGAAATCACAATTAACATTTACAAACTGTAGTCAGGCTTAAACAAAGTTGTGTGTTATGAAACAACAGAATTGCAGTAAGGTTTTGTTTAAATTGTGTGTGTGTGTGTGTGTGTGTGTGTGT
>JANJYP010138814.1:0-13928 GCA_024605115.1 Rastrelliger brachysoma
TCACAGACAGCATGAAGGTAGCAAATGTTGTTGTTGTGGCTGACTGTGGCTAGCAGGAATTTTGCAGTAGCATTTTGACATACTACCCTAATGTATTGATCACTTTTGCACATGTCACACAGATGCTCTGATTAAATTTGTCAGTGCATGTAAACACCAGAACATATTAGATCACATCCCGTGTGAAAAGCTGACCCGAAATCTTCAATCAGAAGGATTTCAATTAGAATGAAAAAAGTGCACATGTAACCACAGCTACTGACCTTGATAACAACTCCATAGAGGTTAAATACCTGAGACTCCCCACCAGTAAACTTAAGAACTGAAGAAGCCTCTTGGATGAGAGGCGAAACATCCTCAAGCATCTACAACAAAGTCTTGCTGCCCTTGATTCAACCCTCCTTGGATAACAGTGACCTGAATGACTGAGAACCCTCACAGACATGACAAAATGTATCTTTGTTGTATTTCTACAGTATTTTTTATTCTAATTGAGATGAGCCCACAGGGAGAAAGAAGGAAAAAAAAGGCAGAGAGAGATCATGGAGAGGGACAGCCTTCAGTCAGCTCCAGCAGAGGGGCCTTGCTGACCTAGATCCAGGCTGAGCAGGGATGATATTAGCAAAGCAATTAAGGGAGATGACAGCCATCAGGCAGGGTCGGACTGACAGGCATAGCAGTCTGTCTCCGTCCCTCTTGAGTGCGTTCTCTGTCTTTCTCTCTCCCTCCTGTAATGGCTATTGATTTTTCACAACCAAAACAAGAGGCCCTCTTAGCCCAGAAGTGGCTGAATTGGTAAAGAGATAAAAAAAATAAAGTTTTAAAAGAAGAGTGTGTAAGAGGAAGAAGAAAGTGTGGATGGTGTGGGTGCATTGTAAGGGTAAAGGACTGAGGCTCACAGATTGGTGACCCTGTCAGCTCTTTGCTTGGATGTGCTGAAATCACTCCAGGCATGTCAAAACCTTAATTCCCCAGAGATAGGGAAGTTCAACTTCTACCTCAAAAGTTGTTACATGTTATTGCCATGGGGTTGAAAAAAATGATAATATTTGGGGCAAAGTAAGGGAAACTTAACTTTTTTTCCCAGTGCGATGAGGATAGAGTACAGGCATTAAAGTTAAATCACTCCAAATATATACATGTATATGTTCATTTCACCACTTCTGTGCATAATATTACTGCACAGAAAACACTTCAAGTGTACTTCTGAAGCTGCATATTTTAATACCCTTGCATCTTGGAATGACTTCAACAACTAGGCTTACATATATAACCGGCTGAAAAATTGTATTGCTGGTTGTGGCCGATATTAGCTTATCATAAATAAGTGAATGTTGTTCGGTATGTATCCATATAAAGGGTGAAATAAACAAGAGGATTCTACTACTACTACTACTACTACTACTACTACTACTACTACTACAGATTCTCTAAACATCTGACACTGCCTATACTTGATATAGAGCAGGGGGGAAACCAGACATTAAAAAGTTTTCTAGCAAAGTTTGTTTTCAGTACAGGTTTAAGGACCCNGATTCTCTAAACATCTGACACTGCCTATACTTGATATAGAGCAGGGGGGAAACCAGACATTAAAAGTTTTCTAGCAAAGTTTGTTTTCAGTACAGGTTTAAGGACCCTCACTATACAATGTAATGCTAGGATAAAAAAATAAAAAAAACACACACACATGTAGCAACAATCCCAGAGAAAACAAGATTATGGGAAATCTCATAAAACCATATTACGGTATGGCTGTGTTAAAATGCCCCACGAATCATACATCTAAATCAGATTTTGAGCAATTACAGGAGACAGCACCACTTATATCACTAGCCCACTCAGCTGTCACACAACTGTGAATGTGTTGCTGCCATCCCAGCATGCTTTGCTCCAGGCATGCGACTCAGTGGTGTTGTGTTCGACATGTCTGCTTTAATGTGATCTCAGTGGGTGGTTGTAAGTATGACAAAAGTGAAAGAGGTACACAAACAAAAGACTAAATTCTACAGAATAACAGCTGAGTAGAACATAAGTGGCATGATGAGATAAAATAGAGTAAAAAGGCGCCAGACTCAAAAGTATGCACACTAGATTCTTTTAATCACCGCAATACAGTATGTTATCAACAGTCTCAAATCACCTCATTAAATAAAATCTGTAGGTGGCAGCTCTGAAGTAATAACTGTTAAACAAGCACATAGAAATGTGTATTTTGATAGACTGTTCACCAAGATATTTGTTCTTCTTTTATGAGTGTTTCTCGTCACAGAAGGTCAGTATATACAGAAGAGGGCTTCTTTTTCAACTGCTCTCTAAAGCCAAGCACACTTACCAATCTGATACCTGAAGTACACTTCAGAAAACACGCCTCACTAGGCTCTCATTGCATGCTGCACTGTTTTCCTGCTCAGATTCTCTAAGCTATAGTGTCAAGTTTTTTTTTTAATCAACGAATTTCTACTTCAATCTCAAAATCAATTTTACAAGCAGTGCTTTCATTTTTCAGTTTACAATTCAGAGGGAAAGAGTTGTGTGAGCAGCTAGGCTGATGTGATTTTTGATTATTTGAGTAAGCAGCGGGGGTTTAAACTAAAAAGATGATTTATTTTTGCTTGAGCAATGTGCAAGGATTTCAGATGAAGATTTGGGGGCAGAGTTGAGAAAAAACCATATGGTGCAGGAATGCACATTTACACGTCTGGGGCAACCTTTGTTGAGCCCCTATAGAAACCCTTTGACATCTGCAATGCACATGTCCCATCCATAAAACTGCACTAGGATCTTTTTAACAACTATACACGTGCACCAAATACACAACCTGTGCATCAAGGGATACGCTTAGAGACTATATCTTTAAGGACAGATAGAAATTGAAGAACAAATCTTTGTTTTCAGGAGGCCTGAGTAAAAGCATAAGAACAAATGACCCCTGTAATTGCTTAACTACTTAATGTTGGTATTAGTTCTCTCATCTCTGCTGAAAGACTTCAGCAATAACCATTCAGATAAATGGCAGCAGCCTCTCAAGTCCCTATTTCAGTGGAAAATGCATTTATAGTTTTTCTCTGCCTCGAGCAGCACCAGTATACACACAAACCTCTGCACTTTAGTAACGCTTGTGAAAAGCAGCGGAAAATGCCGTAAAACATCCAAGACATCTCCTACATATGTAAGGATAGAGATATGTGCCATAATGAGTTGCTCTCCGCAGATGGCCATTAGGCTTATGTCAATATTAGGGAGGTATCCAAACAAAAATTTGGCTGATGATATTGGCAATTAATTCAGACTAAATTTTCACGCAGACCTTTTGACCAGAGACGATAAGAGGGTACATCTGAATTCTTTGATAAGAGACCTGTTGGGAAATTAATTTCAGCAGAGAACATTTGGTCCTTACAGAGCTGCAATGTAATTAAGGTTAAAAAGGAGTTTTCATACCAGGTGTGGAAATTGCTTTCTTTCAAATGTACCTTTGTAAATCTGACAGGAGCTGAAGCGGGAGGCCACGGTTATTCACAATATCAGAATGTCTTTAACTGATGCTGGACAGGAAGCCACTGAACTGTGCACAAGCTTGGCCCACAAGTCAAAAAGGGAAGAAATCATATTTTCATCCCCCAAACAGCTTGAGTCAGCTGAAAAATGTAAATGCTCAGTCAGGTTCAGAGAGTAACAAAGAAGAAGAATCAGCAATAAGTTATATTTTTATAATACACTGCTATTTTATATGTGCATCATGTCCACCTCATTGTAGAGGTTACAGTGAAATAAAATAATGTTATTGGCAAGAGTAGAAAAAAAATAATAATACAGAAAACAAAAGCGGGCTGCATTTTTTTAAAGTTGCAACTGTAGGGTATAAGAAGGAAAAAATATAATACAATAAAATGTTCTGCAAAGATGAAATTACCTATAACTCTGTTCCTGAAGCACACAGTGTTTTACATCCATGCTCAAGTTTAGTGCAGCTTAAGACATTAAGTGAAACAATACACCTTCAGTGTTTCCCCTAGGTTGCTTTGGGGTGGCGGTAGCGACCTGGGGGGGGCTTCTCTTTTTTTGTCTTAGTCATATTCAACTAACCCAGGGGTGTCAAACTGATTCCAGAAAGGGCCGTGTGGCTGCTGGTTTTTATTCCAACCAAGCAGAAGCACACTAGGTTCCACTCATTTAATCAGGTGAACTCTCTCTTTGATTGGTGCACATGTGCGCTCTTGACTGGTTGGAACAAAAACCTGCACCACCACACGGCCTTTTCTGGAATCAGTTTGACACCCCTGAACTAACCCATTGTTACTAACGTTGGAACTAACCACCTTCACTTTTACAGGAGTAGCTGAAGCATTTATTAACTGACACACCATAGCCTGAACTGTACAACTACTGCCAGACTGAAAACTTACTGCTGACCTTTTCTTCTGCTCCGCTCACATTCACCATCCCTTTTCTGCTGCTTTCACTCGATCAACCACTCACTCACTACACACACATAAAATGCACTGTCCTATTCCTTAAAAAGAAGCCATACTACCAAGAGTTTCATTGACAACAACACAAAGGTTGACCCACGTTTTGGAACAACACTACATAGAGACATTTTGAAATGCTAATGATTTCCTAAATTAAATTTTGATCTGGTCTTAACTGCTATGATAAACAGTCCTACACTACCATGGCAACTAATGATACACCAAATTTTGACGAATGGGTAATGGAAGGACACCTCTCCATAGCCAGAGCACTCAATATAAAAAAATCAATATTGCATCACTTGAGGCACAGGAGGCACCTAGATGTGGGTATTCTTAAATGTTACCTATTATGTTCATTTCGAGTTCTATATATTTTTTATTTTATTTTGGGATTCTACTGTGCTAGCTTTACATCATTCACAGTTAAAAAAAAACAAGCTTATACAGTCCCTCAGTTCAGTCTCTGTCTATTAAAAGACAGTCTTAGCTCCTGTTTCTTTAAGGCTTCCCTCCTGATGAGTCCAATCACGTATTACTTCTACATAAGTAAGCCTCATTATTTCACATTTTGGCTACATTTAATATGAAAATTTCACATCATGTCACTGAAAATAAGGAAAAGCATAATAGGTCTCCTTTTAAATAAGACAGTTGACATGACAGACACACTATATGCTCCAAGATGGCAAAGCCTGCCGTTTAATATCGTTAGGCTGCAGTCACCAAAGAGGAAATGAAGGTTTGGTAACAGAGGGCTCAGGCAAACCATGGCTGACAGGATTTTGTGTATGAATAGATGGATGAACGGACAGCTGGTGATGTTCAACATTTTATAGCTTTCTCTTTGCATTACCGTGATAGACTTACATTCCTCTGCTGAAATGCCAATTTAAAAAAGTCCTAAAACGATACATTTTAATGGTCCTTTTAATAAACAAATACAAACCTGCAAAGCATGTTTGCTGAATTGAATGATTTTTCATTATATGTATGCTTTTGTAAAGTCTGGTATTTCTTCAGCTCCTGGTTTTATCAATAAAATGCAGCTGGCACTGTTAAAAACAGTGAAGGTGCCTGATGCTTTTTATTTCAGCTAGATTTATCACATGTTGTTCGCCTTTAGCTCAATGACACTGTTGAAAGAGAGAGATGATTTATTTCAGAGATGTTTTCTGGTTAACCAAAGCTAAAACAAACTGAACAGTAAAAAGGTCTGAAACAGTGAGTAGTTTTCAGTGGAAAGCCAGATGACATTTAACAGCCAGTTTAAAAAAGTATTTCTTTTTTTAATTCTGGAAAGCTTATAATGAAGCTGAATTCAATTCAATTCACAATGTGCTATTTGAAATACTGCACAAAAGAGCTTTATAAAGCAGTTTAACATTACATTAGAATAAGCACATGATGGAGGCTAAATGATATTTCAGCTTCCTAACTACAAAATAGAAAAGTTTTATCTTCTGAACAAAATATAATCTGACAGTTAAAGTTACATAGACTCGAAAAAAAGATGCAATATTGTCATTTTACTCATTCACCCCTTATTGAGGGCACTAAAGATAAAGCAGTTGTGTTTATGCTGTGCAGTCCCTAAGGGCACTAGACTGCTCTGATAGCACTGCTGAAAGTGCCAGCATGCCCATTCACAGATATTAGCCTCAATGGCCTGGATAAGATACAATGTTAAAACCCCTGCTGTGTGTATGTGTGTGTGTTTGTGTGTGTCAGCCTCTTAGGATTCTATGCTCCTTTAACCATGGGCCGACCCCCTGCTGTGCCTTATGTCTTAATCACTCCATGGTCGTGCAGGAGACAATGCCTCGCTGTTTATGTGACAAGAATATAACCGGGTATGTGTGACAGCACAACCAGACTTGGTGTTTATGCATGTGTGTTTATGTTCTTCTTCTGTTATGGTCTGGTAATGCTATGTGAATGGGCTCCCCTGTTCCTGGAAAAAAGGAAGACATTTTTATGATTAAGGAAGTGACTGTGTGCCGTGAGGGCAACTTATGAATGGTAGTGAGGGAGGCTTGCGAAAAGGCTGACCTTGGCCCCCCTTCTTCTCTCCCTCCTTCCTGCACACCTGACTGCTCTCAGCAGCAAAAACAATATCAGACACACACCTTGTGGCCATCAGGTCAGAGGTTGTGTCATTAATGGCATTGCTTTTATGCGTTATCCAAGACTACCTATACCATTTTCCGTCACTACACTCACCAGCTAAATACTTGACTGCGTTGCATCCAGATAAACATCCATCACAAGGTTTTTTTCCCCTTTGTCAGCAGCTAAGGACTCCATCTTGTCTTAATAATGGTCATACGTGGAAGCTAAAAGGCAGGGGTTTCTTTAGAGAAGAGGGGTCAAGACTACATATAGCTACTTCTGTTGTATTTATGTTGAAAAATGTGGAAGTGAAGATGACACATGACAAAGCATGAATGATGAAATCAGCAAAATAATTGATTGTTTTTTGTCTCTTTTTGGGCATGTATAAGAATCTAAAAATATGAAGTGACTAAAACATTTGCACAGTCCTATAACACACTAGAACATAAGTAAACTGTAGTGTTCTGTTATATACCTAAACAAAATTATGCCAATATAGGCATGACATTTTGCATTAATAACCATAATCCACTATAATTATATGATTTTAGTAACACCTTTTACTATAAATTGGTCCAAGATGAACTAGTGGCTAGACACTAGAATCAATGAACTATTGAGCTTAGAATGAGTCATTTGTGACTAAATTATTTAAACTTAAGGTCCACTTAGTTTTTTTTCAGCGCTTTCAACTAGAGCTTCAACAATTAGTTGATTACTTGATTAACTATTGCCAGCTAAATTGATCATTTTTGTGTTTTGTCTTTTTTGTGAATGCTTTGTGTAAGTGCAAATTGAATCCTAATATTTTGAGGAGGCTATGACATTTCTTTGGAGCCTCCATCAGGCCAAATCATCATATCACAATATGATTCTAGTCAAACATGATAGATGATACTTGCCCAGCCCTTGGTAGGTAATGAACCCCATCTTCCCATTTTGACCTGGCATATGGCATTCACTGATCCAGAGAGCACTTCCAAAAATGTGGTTGACATCATTAATGTGGATGAAAAATGACATTCTGCGTAGTGCATAGAAAATCACTGCTCAGTTCAAAGTCTAAGTTAGTCCTGTGGACTAGGGCACAGCTGTAACAACAGCTATACAATGTAACCACTTCGTGTTGTTAGTATTCATCGTTATGAAAGAAGCCACAGCACGCACCTCACTATAATTTACTGCACTCCTCAACAGAAGAGATGTAGCTTTCTCTGTCATTAGCTGCTGCAGAGCCCCCTGCAGTCTTTTATTCACAGCTACCCTAACCTTCCTCAACAACTACTGCAGCAGGTAGGCTGCCAGCTGATGGCACCTTTGTCTGAGCGGCTCTGTGTGCTGCCACAGACCTGTTTTCCTCCTCACAGAAGCTTGTCATCTATCATTACTCGAGGTAGCCTTGAGAATGATTCCGGCAGACAGTTCCAGCTTACTGTCTGGGGGCTCAACATAAACAGACACACACTGCTGGGCAAACACGGAGGATGATGACCATTACTTTCCAAGGTATGTGGTATAAAAACTTATTGTGTTGTGTTCCCACTTCAATACCTCACGCAGGCTTGACAGACAGTGGGAGATTTTTGATTGCCTGGATTTATAATTCTGTACTCTAAAAAGATTTTACTCTCTGTTCTCATGCTCACACTCTGCTGTGATGATTTAGGGCACATTTACACCAAGAATGTCTGCAGTGGTTAAAACTAACCCTGGATCACTCACGCTTTGTAGTTAAAAATGAGAACAACAGCATTCAAACTTGGCTCTGCAAGAAATAAGCACACTAAGGCTGCCTGAAAATGCAAGCCTGCATCCTATTCCAAGCTAAATGTGGTGCAGTTTGTTTGGAGTAGGAACAGTCATACCAACTAATGGAAAAACCCAAAACCACTCTGAGCTTTATGGGTATAAGGAGATGAATGGTGACACCTTATAGCCAGCAGGTAACCAGCGGACATAAGACATTCCCATAGACATTTTCTATTAGAGGGTAGATGGGTTGAAAGCAGGATAACTATAGTGGACCATAAAAGTTTAAAAACATACATGACACAGTCAGTCGAAACTCTCCTGAACTGAATAATTATGATACAAAGCTGCATTACAGGCAGTATATTCACCTAGGAAGTAGAGATCATAACGTCATCTATACTACCAGTTATTTTATGCCATAATATCTTCTTACAAACCAGGGGAAATTGCATTAATGTTAAGGTGTGAGTATTTGGTGGACACTGACAAGTTGAAGGCTGTCTGGGTTTGCTTGAATAAAAAAAACTCATACAAAGAGTCGTCTGACCACATCAGAAGGTCATAGTGTTTAGAGCGGTTTGGGACAGCCACACACTTAAATCAGGGTGAAAAGCCTGTAGCCATTGAAAGCAATGAAGCCAAAATGGTATAAATACAAGGATAATGGCACATTTTCAGACTGCCTCTCCTAGAAGGCATTTATATGGTTTTGCCCATTTTTATACATGAAAAAGTGAGAAAAGTAGTGAGAGCTTGAGAGAGAAGTTCAAACCTCACTTACCTTCTCACCTCCACACATCTGGCCTACCACTATGTGAGGTGCACATAAATGTCAACTTGTTGGTTTCAGAAAGTAAAACAAATTCCAAACTTTGTTTCAGATACTGATGCCTTAATGGCTGAAGTGTTGAAAACCCTTTTGCACAGAGGCCAAATGTTTTGCTCAAATTGTTTTCACAAACTTTTCCAGTTTACTACAAGAACAAGATGCACTCATATCAACAAAGTGGTAAAAGCTCTTACAATTTAATCTATTTTGCTGTTTAACGCGAGCACAGGATGGAAAACTGGAAACGCAGCATGACACAAAGTGTAACTGCTGTGGTTCAGGCGACAGAACATAAGCTGCAGGTGCAATCGCAGGTGAGGCTTTAAAAGTGAACTGTATGCAGCACTGTGGTTAATTTGGCTGAACACTGTGTGGACCACCACAGCTTCAGCTCAGATAAGCAGCCTTCCAGAACACATATACCAAATAACACAAAATTATTTTACACCTGAAGACCCCCAGTGAGGGTTGAACTCCAGCAAAGAGCACACATAATGAGTCCTGCTCATCAGTAATGCACTGACCCAGGACAGGCACGCACACTAATTTGCACACACAGTCTCAGACGCACACACACTCTCACACACAGACACAAAAGCCCAACCCCCCTTGTGCCTGTGGCGCCCGCGCCTGGTCACCTCGCTCAGGGATCAAAGGCAGTATGTCGTTCTAATCAGTCCTCGCAGTGGGCAACCCCATTAATTCAATTCTATTTCATCAGCGGTGAGCAGACCACCAGAGGGGTCTGTACATTCCTGGGGTCCTGCAGTCCAGGAGTAATCCTATCTCTTAATGACCTGAGATCAGACTCTAACCCCGTAATTGCTGACAGAATTGCAAGATCTTTGCAGGAGAAGAAACAAAGACAGACACAGCTCATTTTCAGGACACTGTGGGGAAGTCAAGCAGAATTAATGACGCCATATATCAAATAATTCCAGATGATCGACCCCCCACTAAACCAGGCCACCACACAGACCATTTACACACGCAGCAAGCTCTATCAAAAGATCAAGTGCTGCCCATTATGGTTGGAGAATTGGAATTTATCAGATTATACTAGAGTTCAATTTATTGTTAAGTTGATAATTTATTTTTAATTTTAAACAACAATAATGTTAGTTAAATTACTAAAAAGACATTCGACCTAAATGTTTTCCAAGGGAAAACAGAATACAATCAAATAATAAGATGCGAGAGAATATGACTGATTTATATTTTATTGTGCCACGATGCTGTATGGCATAATAAAATGTTTATTGGGACATAAGATAATGAGCTTTTCATATCTTACCGTACCTTTGGTCTCTGGTGGATGGGGATGCTCATCACACACAAATTAGATCTTTTGAGTATTGCCGTCTACACCTGCAAAAACAATAACAATAGGTGAATATGGTGAGGCTTTAAAACAGAAAATGAAATGAAAATGTCTATAAATCCGGCTCTAATACTCTTGTGTTCACCATCTGTTAATGATAAAAATCAGGCATCTTTTCACTCAAATAATGAAAAAAAACCCATTCAAGTGAGAAACAATCTGCATCAAGAGATTTATTAGTGTAATCTTTGGTCTGGAGAACAGATAAATGACTCCACAGAGACATACGCTACTGTGCAAACCCCATCAATAACTCTCCAACTGTCCTGAGATAATATTAGAGGTCAACGGCAGATAATTCTGCAGCGGAAAAGGTCAAATTGAAAGCATATGGCTGGAGTTGAGAAAGCTCTTACAGACTGGTAACAAATGAATGCTTCAGTGACAAAAAAAAAATACAATATATGCAAAACTGAACACTCTGCTCTTTTTAAGATGACGACAAAGCAGATGGTTAGCATGGGAGATGACTTCAAAGGCCTTCATTGTCGGACGTAACAACAGCACTGGTGTTCGTAAACGGCAATCATCTGACTCCTTCACAGTGGCAGCCTTTGGAGGTCACCACATGTCACTCTGAGTGAGTATGTGTGTGTGTGTGTGTGTGTGTGTGTGTGTGTGTGTGTGTGTGTGTGTGTGTGTGTGTGTGNGGATCAGTGTGCAAGGGCAATTTTTTTTTGAGAACATATTAGACATCCTTGATAACTATGAATTGCTCACAATAAATCATGACAAACAAAGGAATGCATCTTCAAAGGCTCAAACAGCATCTGATTATTTTTAATGCTTTTGGAACATTTTACCAGCCAAAATGAAGATCACACATCCTCTGCGGCTGATCTCAAAATCAGTATTAACATCAGGTTATGGTAGGATCCCCTTCCAAATCAAAGAGCGAAGCGGCTTCTTTCTAAATTTAACAATCATACTTACAGAAATCCATCATGGATCAGGAACAGATACAACTTTCTGTCCCCAAAGCAACCTTGATGAACCAGAATGCAGTGCAGCTGTGTTGAATTCAATTTCTTAGCTAGAAAACCTCTTGCTCTGCTCTCACTGGAATTACTGGTTTCTTTCTGCACCTACACATAAAACCCACAACTGAAAATTCTCAACACATTCATGCATGCTCTCTGCGGGTTCTAAAAAGCCATTCTGGGAAATGTAGGCAATTTCTTACTGAATGAGAAGTAAATGATGTAATGTAATAGGCTTTTGTGCCTGTTTGTAGGTACCTGTTGTTCAGGACGTATATAATACAGAAGTCTAGAAACATGGCATTATTGTTGTCCTGGGCTGTATCAGCATGTGGCTGTATGTTGCACGAGTAACCAGTAAAGTTATCTTCACAATAGAACTCCGTTGTCGAGCCTCATCAGTATGCATGGTGTCAGAAGTTAAGGTGGAAGAAGAGTGAGGTGCAGTTTCAACCTCCACCGAGTTTGAGTCTGCAGGGCAATCTTGCTGAAAATTGGAGAAACTGGATTCAGCACTTCAAGCTCTACTGTACTGCGAGTAGCACCGCAGAGAAGTCCGAGAAAGTACGGTGTGTAACATTCCTTCACATTGTGGAGGAAGAGGTGATCAAAGTATGTAATACTTTCCAAATTTTAAAATGACAGGAAAGCCTAAATAAATGTGCTGAAGAGCAAGTTTGGGATTATTATGAACCCACAAAAACTATACACACACTTCTTCTTCTTCTTCTTCTCACAAACCCAGAAAGAGAATCTTGATGCATATATCCCTAATTAAAAAAATAAAAGCCAAAGACTGAATTTGGACAGCTGGTACACGACACTAGTATGTAGCTGTAACATAATTATGTAGCATGAATAATTACCAAGTGAGAGGCAGACTTTTAAGAGCAGCACATCTCAAACTAGAAAAAGTAATTGATATCTGGCGTGTAAGTGAGATTACATCCAGGCAAGTCAAAGCACTGACAGAGGAAGCAGAAATGAACAGAATAAGAACACTCAGGCCAAAAGACAACAAAGTTTAAGCCAACACAGGAAATCATGAAGAAGACAAGTCAAGTTCCAGTAGATATGGCTTTAAACACGGAACAAAAAAATGTCCTGTGATTGGCCAAACATGTAAATCATGTCACAAGAAAAAAAATATTTCGCGAAGCTGTGTAGATCACCAAACATGGAAAAAAAGTGCATGCAATTGAGCAAAGTCAGAGTGAAAATGATATTTTCATCGGCAGTCAAAGCAGAGCATGAAAAACACATCAAGGTGATGGAGTCTGCAGAGACAGATTGTGAGGAAGAAAAATGGACTAAAGTCTTGAAAATAAATAAGAAAGGTGTGACTTTTAAACTGGACAGGCGCAAACTGCAATGCATTGGCAGTTAAATCATTTAATGCACTCAATGCGAGAAGGAGGCGAGTAAAAGCAAACTCATTGCTTTAAGTACAAGGGCCAGAAAACATTCTGAAATCACAAGATGTTCCAACTACACTGGGAGGAGCCACTTGTTTGACACTAGGCATAGTAAAGAGAATGCATTATGTTAGAAAGGAGAATGACATTCTTAATGACTATGATGAAGTCTGTAATGGACTATGTTGCTCAGCTGATCAGCACACACACAGAGACTGTACTGACCTGTTTTGCATAATCCCAGAGCACTCAGGGACAGAGTAGTTGCACAACTACTGCACATTGGAAAACTAGGAGTAATAGCAAGGCATACTGAGCCAACAGAGTGGGTTAATAGTATGATAACTGTGGTCACACTCAGGAAAATCTGTATCTGCATGGATCCAAAAGAGCCAAGTTATCAAACAGGAGCAGTACCCATTGCCAAGTAGTTTCCCATATGCCAAATGCAAAGTTCTATGTCAAACGCTACTTCTGGCAGATAAAATGTGATGATGAAAGCAAAAAGCTGTGGACCTTTAACACCCCTGTGGGAATATACAGATTCCTACGTTGCTGTTTAGGGTTTTATTGGTGTCAGAGGTGTTTCAGAGGGCTGTCGTGCAGATGATTGAAGGTCTTCATAGTGTTGTAAATATCACTAATGACTTGCTTGTGTGGGGAGACTTTGTGGAAGAGCATGACCACAGGCTGAAGAAGTTATTGGAGAGAGCAAGGGAGTACAAACTGAAACTTAAGGGGTACAGTATTATTATTAATAGCTTACTTTTTCAATGCTTGGGTGTGTTTTGGGGTCTCCGATGTGCCTTCTAACAAATAAACTGAACAGGACCACCCAGGCAGTTTGGTAGAGAACAGGGCTGTTTAGATAGGATGAGAAGGCTGCTATAGTGCCTGATCCTTGTGGTATTATGACCAAAGCATGTCAGATACATGATATTGTTTTAACTTAGGGGAAAGGGGTATAGTGTTTTTTTTAAA